>VUQG01045875.1:0-25568 GCA_015106755.1 Etia nguti
GTCCCAAAGTCAAACGATCACTGCGGCATCACTGAGAGTTGAAAATCTGTCTAAATTCTTTCATCTGTAATAAAATGATCAGTGTGGCTGCTCTACCAGGTGTAACAATTAAGTTTAACGTCCAGGCATCCATGAACACAGAATTTATTAAATTAACAGGAGGTTAGCTCGCTAGTTTCAATCTAAATATAATACACCATGTTCTGACTGAGAGATTTCTGAAACAAATTAAGATGTACAGCTCTGCTATCACTTCCAACATAAATGAAGACAGGAAAGTAAACAGCAGTGATGTTTGTAGGGTTACTGAAGTTTGACTAGCTGGTATATAATGATGTGGTACGTGATCGCTAGCGACACAGCTATAGTTAGCATAATATAAACACAGTGAAGCTGGAGGAGGAATGCTAACTTTTTTCCACTCGATAAAAGTAAATGTGAGGGTTCCCGATGGTTAGGGACAAATGCAATCGCATGGCAGGATGCTGTAAATGGACCAAACTTCAGTCAGGAGAACAACTGAGATAATCCATCCACAGTATGAGGTTAGCCATTAATATATTGCCGCATGGGCTGGGCTGTAGTTACATCGTAAGGTTTTAAAAACTGAGCTTTAAAATGAACAGTGGTAATAAAAACCGACAGAGGCCGACAGTGATCACGGACTGTTTTTAGGGGCTTGTTGAGATTAAACAGAACAAGATACAAAGCATTAAAACATGTTAAAAACACAACAGCCTTATTAAACGCAGAGTAGTTTGGGCCCGGAAACAGGATTCATCACGTCATCACTTAAAGACCGGATTGTCCACCAGAGGGCGACTCCTCCGGTAGCAGAATGGCTTCTGATTGTAAAGATATTTCTGAGGTAGTGACCCAACTTTTCATTTGATGTACAAGTAAAGTCTTTCCTAATGAGCTTATGGACTCTGTGTTTGTAAAGTCTTACTGAATAAGACATTAGGTTTAATATGTGATTAATAGTCTAATTTAGAGTAAAATGGATGTTAAAGTAGGGTATGATTTGTATGAGTGTGCAGTGTACCTCACTTGTCAAATCTGGCTTTAAAACATAAAATATCGATGGCCAAAACACTCATAATAGCAACAATGACTTTGGTAACCAATTTCAGGTATTTGTCATTTTAACACAAACTCCTGAACTAAAGGTGGACTAACGGTGCTTATGTGCTCACTTTAACTAGGAAAAACCCTGCTGACACCTCCAGGTTCTCTAATTTTGTGGCATGGAGATGTTCCATATAACCCAGTATGACCACAGCCTGCTTTCTGCTCCTGTGTACCTGTCGGGACGTCATCTAAGCGGCGGTACCAAGACACCGGCAGCCCTGCTTCAGTTTCTCCACGGCGGTAAACCGGATCATCTTCTGCGTCAGTCTCCTGGCTGTGGTTTCCCATCAGATTCTGAGCCTGAAGCAGACTCAGAGCCGGACTCACCTCGACCAGGTGCAGCGACACAGAGGCCCCGCCCAGCACCGACTGCAACTGACTAAACACCTGAAGAGAGAAAAAATTGCAACTTGATGACACAGATGTTTCCACTTTGGGGTGAAATCTTTAGTCTTTTTTAGAAAAGCATTAAGCCCTGCTGACGTACTCTGAGGACGTCGCTTGCCAGTGATCCTTTTCCGGGTCCGAGCTCGACCAGCTGCAGCCGTTTGGGTTGACCAGCTCCCATCCACTCACTGATGATCCACACTCCGATCAGCTGGAGGAGGGCCAAAACATGTTTGAAACAGCAGGAGAAGCACAAAGTTTTCTTATCTTACTAAATCTAAACGTGCTGATTTCAAGGAAAGTCAAGTCAAGTGGCTTTATTGTCATTTCCACCATATGCAGCGGTACAGTACACAGTGAAACGAGACAGCGTTCCTCCAAGACCATGGTGCTACATATAACAGTAAAGACAGGACTGCATAAACTGCACATGAACACTGATTTCAAGCAGCATGAAAAAAATAAAAGCCCTCCCTTTAATGTGTTTATCTTACTCATCTGTCTTCTTGTCCTGATCATATTATATTCACATCATATTCCAGGGTTTAAACAAAGGACTACCCACAAAAAAAAAAACTTCTTTAAAACCACACTGCCTGTGATTTATCTTTTCGGTAGGAGCCAAATAAAAAAAAAAAAAAGTATGTATGTATTTTATTATACATTTATAGTCATCATATGCATTCATAGTGAAAGTCTGTATTCACATTCTGCCTCTGTGCTAAGAAAATGCGTTGACCGACCATAAGTGTTTGAAGCTACAGTCTTAATTTCAAACTCTTTGAGCCTCTGAGTCATCACTTTTTCTGCGTGACTCCTGGATCGCTGGAAAAACTCGGTTTTTAAGTACGTTTTTAGTTTTGTTCATTCAAAAAGCAAGAGGACAAGCAGAAGCCCACAAACTGTGACCAGCTCGGAGATGGTCGGAACACCAACGAGGCAGGAATTTATCGTCATCGATCAGGATTTGACCTAGAAGCTGATCCCACGTGCCATGAGAACAGGGCTGTGCCATTTCATACCATACTTGCTAATACCGCTGTAAATTTTTACATTATATAAAAGCATCATATCATGATATCTATGATACAGGACCATGCCTTTATTTTTCCCAGCACACACAACAACTAAAAACAAATTAATAATAATTTTTAATAAGGTTATTTTAATCTTTAATCAAAAATATTTTGGAAAATTTTTATTATTGATGAAGTATGTGTCTACTGCTAACAGTAAAATGACCGATGAAGGCCGATCAAAGACATGTTTGCCTGATGTGAACAGTGTATATCAGAGGCCGGCCGAGTGGAAACAAATAATGTGAAATAAAACTGAAATTTTGAGGTGTTTTTCCAGCCTCACCTCTCCAAAGATCTGGCTGATTTCTGGTGAAGTGATAAAATCTCCTTCAGGTCCCAGCATGTTGTTCCTCACATAATAACCCTGAGAGGGGGAAAAACAAACAAGGAAAGGATACTCACTAAAGACAAAACATAAAAGATAAAATGTAAAAACAACCAGACTTCTTCTTTATGAGCTGATTATTTCTCTCACATAATAATGACAATTAAAAAGAAAAGTTGGCATTTACCTGCCAGTATAATCTGATGATAATACTATTATCTAATCAATCAGTTGTTTGGACTATAAAATGTGAGAAAATGTCAAAAATGACTGTTAATGTTAATGTCTTATTTTGCACACAAGAATGTGCATTAGAGAGGAAATACCAAAATAAAAGCACAGATTATAGATGAAGTCCTTGTAGTCTTTGGGCCTCTCCTGTTTTCCTGTATTTTCTCTCATATACTTGCTGTTAAAGCAGTGGATGTTCAATCGATACAATCTAGAAAATAGAAACATATCAGTGTCTGCCCTCATCCACAGTGGCTCTTGGCATCATTAGTGATGCCTTAAACCCCTTCAGTGGAATATAAATGACCCCTAATTTTGACCTGACCTTGCAAATTCCCCTGCCCTGTGTGAATATCAGAGTCAGCATCATGGTGGTAGAGCGGGTCACCTACTCACCGGAAGGTTGGTGGTTCGATCCCAGGCTCCTCCAGTCTACATGCCAAATATCCTTGGGCAAGATACTAACCCCATGTTTGCCTACTGGTGGTGGTCAGAGGGCACGGTGGCGCCAGTGTCCGGCAGCCTCGCCTCTGTCAGTGCGCCCCAGGGCAGCTGTGGCTACAATGTAGCTTGCCATCACCAGTGTGTGAATGGGTGAATGACTGAATGTAGTGTAACGCGCTTTGGGGTCCTTAGGGACTAAGTAAGGCGCTATACAAATACAGGCCATTTACCATTTACTATCATCGGACTGCTGGTTACCACAAAGCCCCAGAGAGCTCAGACCACAGGAGTCACTGTGAGGTCTGGTTGTTCATAATTTGACACATTCCAGATGTAGGACAGCTCTTTGATCACTAAAATGTATTTGGAAGTCTTGGATTTCATTAATTACAGAAGACCTATTCTGCTTTTCCATATTCTTTGTCACACATCTCCTTTTCTAATAGTGGAAGCTCATGTTAAACATCACCAAAGTTTTAAATTATGAGGTGTTACTGTGTAAGTAATCACTGTGAGCCAGAAACTCTGAACACCCAGTTTCATACAGCTTTTCTACTCCTGGATCTTCATAATATGGGAATAGGACATCCCTAATATGGTCATCTCAGGCTCAGAAGCCACACCCACCTGCTGGGCAAACCTTCTGTTTATATAGGCACCCAATCAGAAAAAGACTTTAAGTTTGAGGATGACCTGAGAGACTGGACTAAGGCCCAGAATGAGACAAATAAGGGTTATTTAAATGTGTTGTGGTAAAGTCAGAGGATTTCAAAATGAATAAAAGCTTTGCTTTTGAATTCTGATCCACGACCTGCAGGTGGTACTCTGACATGTGCTTCAGGTGGAGTTAACCATTATGTACCTTCACAGGGTTGGTGAGGACCTCCCTCATGTACTCTGCCACAGGGATCGGCCCCGTGGCTTTTATTTTGGAGGTCAGGTGGCGTAGCATGGATGGTGGTTTGTTGTCTTCATCAAGTGGAGAGCTGCAGAAGAGTTTGGACGGGGCTGCTCGCCATCGTACTGTCACACAGAAACATTCAATTAATACATTAAAAAAGCTTTTATTTTTTTCTGAAGGGGGGAAAAGGAAGGAGTATTTGACCCCAAAACACAAAATCATATTCAGTAAGCCATTTTTTATTTTACTTTATTTTACTGTTTCATTTAATGACATTTTTTACTTCATAAAGATACTTTAGATCCCCTTCAAGGGTCGCCACGGCGGATCACCTGCCTCTGTCTCATCCCGTCCCCATGTTTACCCGCACTAATAAACTATCAACTGAATTTATTATCTGAATTGACCTCTCACCTGCTGCTGAGGGCCTGACGGGGTGGATAAACCCTCTGCTGAGCAGCTGCTGTGCTTTTACACAGAGAAGAGACCTCATTCTGCTTCACAGGAAAGAACAGCACCGCATCATTACTGGGTTTTACTTTAACCACATGGAGGGACTCTCTGCTCTCTGACAGCAGAGCGACTAGCCGGGTAGCTTCAACTACGAGGCCATTAATGATACAAAAAACAGAAACCCGCCGTCAGAGGTGACCTTTCATCTCCTGGTACAAAGGATAAAAACGTCTGAATGGGTTTATTGATATCTGTGTGTAAGTTACAGCAAGTCAAAAGCTGCAAAAGCGTTAAAGCTACACACGCTAACGCTAAGCTGGTCGCAGTAATACAGATACCATCCGGTTAAACTTTCAAAATAAAACTTAAAGAAACTCAATCTCAACGAGACTGATTAAAGATATACAATAAAGATAAATTATTTCACGAAGACCCAAAGCAGCAATAAAACAATAAAAAATAATACAGTAATAGTATAAATAGGCCTACAATTTTTTAAATGTAGCTAAATCGTGTTTCGTGCCTATAAAATTGATACATTCTGGAGGACTTGAAAACCACAGCGATACATTTTTCTTATTTCTTAATCTTCAGTCTCTGTGAATTTTTTTTCTATTTATCCAGAGCACATTAAGCTATCACCTGTCTTTCAGTGTCCCGTTACATTTTTTTTAAGTCCATTGTGGAAAGTTGCCTTCCCCTGACATTTTATTTTGAAAGATCTTCCTCCATTCCTTTTGACAACAAACGCTGTGATTGGAGGACAGACGGTTACGTAGGGGATAAAAAATGTGAACTCGTTTTTTATATTTGATTTAATTTTTTTTAGCGTGCTCATCAATATAACTTACCGTAGTTATTTGTGTAAAATATCTCATTTAGATTTATTAGTTTTAATGTAACGAATCAATCTAAAAAAAAAAGTAAAGCGTGCGTGTTGCCAGATTAGCCGGAACTGCCGTCCAAAATCTCCCATTAATTTGTTCCAAGAATCGACATCACACCTCAGTCACATATGACTACAAAAATATAAAAATAAAAACCGATACTGTCTGTTTTATATCTTATATCTGAGGTTCATAGCAAATAACGGTCCATAAACTCACTTAGACGGGACACTTCTCTGAGAGACGAGAACTTGCCTGAGAATTGTCACATTTTAAGGGTTTCTTCTGTAATGATGCGACTAATTGATGGTTACCAGTGGATGAACTACATCACGTCAATCAGAACCTCCCAATAGTCAATTCGGGGTGCTTATTGTTCACAAATGTGAAAAATATTGTCTAACACATAATGACCTTGTACATTTGTATAACTGGATTTTTAGATTTTTGTTAAATTTTTTAATTTATTTTAAATTCTGCTACCAGGGAGCTGGTTCTCATCTGATTTTTAATGACAATAGAAGGATTCTGAGTTGAATTCTGAGAGCATCCTTTTTTCCCCCCTTATGAGATCTGGCAACCGTGCACCGGAAACGTTTCATTCAACATCCGGGTCAGATTTCCTCACGCTGCAAACAGCATGGCAGCGAAAAACAAGCAACGTAAAAAGTCCAAAGCGACGAAAAAAGTGACATTTGAGGCCGAAGAGAACGAGCCGGAGGCAGAAAACAGCGGCGGAGAGGAGGATGAAGGTGAAGAGAAGAATACGAAGGAGGAGGAGAGAGAGGAAGAAGAGCTCAGTCTGGAGGAGGTTTTACGGCTCGGAGGAACTAAGGTGAATTTACCTGGTGAAGCAGGGCCAACACTCACAAACAGTGTCAGAGAGCGTTTTAACCTGTGGAGGTCGCTTTGTTTTTGTAGTTTTCTGAACTGACATAAAAGTTTATATGACGTAAAAGCACAGTCACCGGACAGTTTATTAGGTACACTTTGCTGTTACTGGGTTGGACCTCGTTTTGCTTTCAGAGCTTCCTTAATTCTTCATGGCATAGATTCAATAAGGTGCTCGAAACATTCCTGAGAGATTTTGGTCCTTATTGACGTGATCGTATCAGACAGCTGCTGCTCATCCATGATGCGGATCTCCTGTTGGTGCTCTCCTGGATTGAGCTCTGATGCTTTTGGAGGCCATTTAAATACAGTGAACTCAACGTCATGTTCAAGTAACCAGGCAGGCTGTGGTGTTTTAACAATGCTCAGTTGGTACTAAGGGACACAAAGTGTGCCAAGTAAATATCCCCCACACCATTAGACCGCTGGCTGAACAGTTGTTATACACTCAGGATGGATCCATGCTTCCATGGTATTTATGTCCACCATCCACAAAATCCGTATTCGTAGTCTTAGTATGCTTTTCTTAGCCGACGGGAGTGACAGCTGGTGTGGTCTTCTGCCGCTTCAAAGGTTTGACATGCTGTGTGTTCAGAGATGCTCTTCTGCATACCTTGGTTGTAACGAGTGGTTATGTGAGTTACTGTTGCCTTCCTGTCTGCTCGAAGCAGTCAGATCATTCTCCTCGGACATCAGCAAAGGGTTTTTACCCAGAGGTGCCACTCATAAAATTTTCTAAAATTAAGTGAAAGATATAAAAATAATGTGAGCTATACTATTGTTCATTTTTCCAGATTTTTCTCTCCCTAGAAATGCACCATTTAATTTAATTTCAACTGTGTTACAAATACAGAGACGAAAACTGGATCAAATGGAAAAACAATAAGATTCTGGATTCTAGAAAATAAGAGAATAAAAACCAAAAGTAGGAAACTACAGATAGTGTTTAAAGATATGTGCATTATTTTCACAAAAGATATTATGTACAGTATTTGTATTAGAAAACAGGAATGACTGTCTGACATGGGAAATGATTGAAAATGATGAAATTGAATTATTTACATAAATTAAAATTTATCAAACAAAGTAAAAATTTTAAATACAATTTATACACATATGTTAACCAGAATTCTTTGTCACACACTATTAATCTTTTCTTTGTGGTTCTTCTATACGTCTTTAGGCCGACTATGTCCTCCTCGCTGGCCTCGAAGACTCCAACGAGCTCATCGATGGCGGTATGAAAGGAGCGATAGACGACCTGGAGGAGGGCGAGCTGGAGACATTCATCACCAAGCTGGGCATCCGGGCGTACGCAACGCAGCAAACCATCCCGGAAGAGCCTGAGGGCGAAGCCTCCACCGCCGCCACAGCTGCTGGCGAGAAGAAAGCTAAAAAGGCCAAAGTGGAGAAAGCAGAGGAGACGGCGCCTGACAATCAGCCCAACGTCGTTGATCAGAAGCAGAAGAAGACGAAAGTGGCAGCAAAAAAGGCGAAGCAGAGCCCGACCGTGTTTGAGTTCCAACCGCGACAAGCGCTGCTGATCAAACCTGGCGGTAAGTGGTTCGAACTGGATTACACAGGGGAGGGCTCGTCGGCGCCACAGGACGCCGCCCTGGTCTCGCAGTACAAGACGCTCGCTCACCAGCTGTTCGAGGCCGAGGTGAACCTCTACAAGACCAAAAAGAGCTTGCAGAAAGGCGCCAACTCGGCCTGGATGAAGACAGTCGTCTCCTCTGGCGTACTGGCGGACAGGATGGCAGCCATGACGGTTCTGATTCAGGACGCTCCAGTGCACATGCTGGAGCATGTGGAGAATCTGGTTACTATGGTGAAGAAGAAAGGCAGCCGGCGGATGGGTCTGATGGCGATGGACACGCTGCGAGAGCTACTGCTGTCTAACCTGCTGCCCGAGGACAGGAAGCTACGCACCTTTGCCCAGCACCCGTTCGACCAGCTGGAGGAGAAGGCCAGTGGCAACCGCGACGCCCGTGACCGCCGCCTCATCCTCTGGTACTTCGAGCACCAGCTGAAGCACCACGTGGCTGAGTTTGTGGCGGGGCTGGACTCGGTGGCTCACGACACAGTGCCCGCCACCAAGGCAAAGGCGCTAACCACCGCCCACGAGCTGCTGTGCAGCCGTCCGGAGCAGGAGAAGGCGCTGCTCACCCAAGTGGTAAACAAGCTCGGAGACCCCGAGTACAAGACGGCGGCAAAGGCGTCGTACCTTCTGGAGACGCTGCTGCACAAACACCCCAACATGAAGGTGGTGGTGTGCTGCGAGGTGGAGCGGCTCCTGTTCCGGCCCAACATCAGCCCGAAGGCGCAGTACTACGCCGTGTGCTTCCTCAGCCAGGTGATCCTGAGCCACGATGAGGACCGGCTCGCCGCCAAGCTCATCACCATCTACTTCTCCTTCTTCCGCGCCTGCGTCAAAAAGAAGGACATTGAGTCGAAGATGCTGAGTGTGCTGCTGGCGGGCGTGAACAGGGCGTATCCTTACACCAGCACCGGGGACGACAAGGTGAGGGAGCAGATGGACACGCTCTTCAAAGTGGTTCATCTGGTGAAGTTCAACACGGCCGTGCAGGCACTCATGCTGCTGTTCCAGGTGATGGACTCCCAGCAGAGCATCTCGGACCGGTACTATGTGGCTCTGTACAGGTAAGAACAACCTCGTCTGGCAGGTTGTTTGTGAGCTCTAAATAGACAACATCCAGGTGTTTACTTTCTCCACCTGTGCTGCAGAAAGCTGCTGGACCCCGGGCTGTCGTCGTCCTCCCGGCCGAACATGTTCCTGAACCTGCTGTACAAATCCATGAAGGCTGACGTGGCGCTGAGGCGGGTCAAAGCCTTCGTCAAGCGGCTGCTGCAGATTAGCACCGAGCAGAGCGCCAGCTTCGCCTGCGGGGCGCTCTTCTTGGTGTCGGAAGTCATGAGGGCCAAACCGGGCCTGAAGATACTGCTGCAGGAGGAGGAGGGGGTAAGAAATGTTCGAGGGTGTAGGAAAAAGTGATGCTTTAGATTTTCTTTTTGGACATAAATGCTTCCAAAGATGAACTGCTTTAAACTTTTGAATTATGGCTTCACTCAGGATGAGGAGGAGGAGGCGTTCAAAGACCTCGCTGCAGATGACGAGGATGATGAAGAGGAGCGATTCGTGGACGCTGACAAACTAGAGGAAGAAACTAACACAGAGGCTGAGGAGGTCAAACCTGCTGCATCATGGGTACATCACCAGAACCTGGAAGGTCTGTGAACCACAAAGATCAGTACTGACTTTCATAAAATCATGATTATCTTTCTGTCAACCTTTTTTGTTTGAAAACTAATGTTGAAGTATGGGTTTAATCTAACATAAACACCAGTGCTTCTGTTACTCTCCACCATTTCTTCCCATTCTCCTCCTGGGAGACTTTTGTTTAATAGCTAGTTGTTTTGTGTTAGCTTCATAAAACTAATGGCAGATTTTTTTTTTTTTCCCTGGATCAGGAAAACCATTTGGATCATGTTGTAATCTCCATTCCAGAAACCACTACCGGCTCTAATCTAAATACGCGACATAGTTACGTGTGTTTGTTGCACCTGGCTGATTAAAATAAAGCATGACAGTAAATAAGAAGATGAGCTTCATCGTGTTTGTTTCTCCGTCCTGTTTTCTTTCAGGAATGAAGAGCGTTCAGACCTACGACCCACTGCACCGAAACCCGTTATTCTGCTGCGCCGATCGCTCGACTTTATGGGAGCTGCAGAAGGTAAAATAAAAACAGTCCCAATAAACACAAAGTTCTCAACCAGTGCTTGTGTTTACGAGCTGCTGTGTATAACCTAATGTCTAATGTTCTCTGCAGCTCGCTCTGCACTTCCACCCGTCAGTGTCGCTGTTTGCAAAAACCATTCTGCAGGTAAAAGCCCCGCCCCTTTCCACACGCTCAGGAGCTCTGTAGTCATCATGATTCTTGCTTTTGATGTTTGATATTATTTTATTTCCAAAGGGAGACTTCATCCAGTACTCTGGGGACCCCCTGCAGGACTTCACCCTCATCCGCTTCCTCGATCGATTCGTCTTCAGAAACCCCAAACAGCTCAAAGCAGAACGTAAGACAAACAAACACAGAATTCTATCGGATGCATTTTGTAAAAATGATCAAAAAATGATGCAACATAAACACAGATGGATACAAAATGATCACATGTAGATGAGAAAATGATGAAAACTAGTCTCAAATGTTCACATTTCTGAAATAGTTTAAAGAGATTAAAAAAAGAAAGGATGATTAAAACAAACTGACTTAAAAGAGGAACAAAAAAATGAAAAAGAGATGAAACAAAATATATAAAATCACAAAGCTGCAAAACAGCAGCAACCTACAGAGAAACAAGAGACAGTAAAGACGATCTAAATAAGTCTTTATAAGCTGAAAATAACAGAAAAAAATCAGAAAACAGTGATTTCAGACTCAGAAAGATAGAAAACGTTAAAAAACATCCTGAAGAGTCGTTATTATTAGTCTGTGGTTTCATCGCTGTCTCAGATTAAAACAGATTTAATCATGCTGACTTCACACATTGTGACAGTTTGATGCTTTTAATAAACTAATATTAATCATTTTAAGTGTAAACTTTCAGTTTTTAACATTTTTTATTCTTTAGAAAACACAGACGCTGCTGTGCTGAAGCCCAAACACAGATTACCTGTCAGCTTGCTACCAGGTACCTTTAAACAAAATTCACTCTTTCCATGTTTTGGAATGATGTCATGATGAATGTGATGTCAGGTGAAGTGTGGATACTTTAAATGGTTTGTGTGTGTCAGTGAACAGCGCAGAGTTTCTGTCTAAAGAAGAAAGTCAGGTTCCTGTTGACGAGATCTTCTTCCATCGGTGAGTCCCAGCAAAGTCACCTGACATATTTCCGCTGTTTTTCTACTGTATTATGTTTAATGAGCTTTGTTTCGTTCATCAGCTTCTTCAAGAAACGTCAGCAGGAGAAGCAGCAACGCCGGCCACGAGGCGACGATGACGACGAGAGCCTGGAGGATGTGGACGATGATGAGTTTGAGAAACTTCTTGGTAAATAAACCATCATCCCTAATTTAATGCTCAGCATGTCCTCATGAAAACATCACAGATCCTTGGTTAATGGCTTCAGTCGAGACACTCGTACAGTTAAATTCATAAACACGGATTACATAAAACACTGAAATTTAGAAGTAAACAAAACTGCATTTAAAATCTTTTATTTTTCAAATCAAAGGTAAAAATTAAAATCACAGGCTGGTCCAGTCTGAGTCGTAGTTTGGCTCACTGTGAGTCTGGCCCACACGTGCCTGATAACACCTGGGCGTGATCCTGATGATGGGAGGATCTTCCCTCAGATCAGGGAATCGGTGAACTCCTGACCAGTCTGAGGTGCTGTTTGCTGCTACCCTTCACCAGACTCTTAAACATTTGGCACGTGTGCTCATTGTCAACCTGCTCTCATCCGTGAAGAGACCCAGTCGTTGGTGGTCGACCTGCCGGTTCTGGTGTTCTCAGGCGAATGCTCGGCGCTGGGCTGTGACAGGGTTCCCGATAAAGGACGAGGAGCCCACTGGAGGCCCTTTTGTATCTCTGGCAGTGCTCCTCCTGTTCTTCCTCCTTTGCTTGTGGTATAAATTAAACTTCTCTGGCTGAGTAACTGTTTGTTTGTTTTTTGGCAGACACCTTTGAAGGCGACTCGTACTTCACCGACCTCGGCAGTGATAATCTGGACTTTGCAGGGTGAGATTTCAGGTTTACTCTTGAGTTTTATTTCCATTCAGTTCATTTATTTATTGATTTACTTTGTAATTCTTAAATTTATCTTCCTTCTGTTTACCTTATTATTGTTTTATTTATTTATGTATTACTTTAGCTGCACATGGGAAAGCAAATAACGCAGGAAATACTAGGAAGAGCTTTATGTTGGTATTTATTTAGTCTAAAAACAGAATAATGTGATTGGCTGTGAAACTTGATTTTGTTTGAAAAGAACAAAAATAAAGACTTTGACACACTGACTGAACCCTCCTCTTCCTCACAACTTTTTTGTTTTTCCGTCAGTAACGTAAAGAGTAAAAAAGATAAAAAATCAGGAGATAACTCAGAGTCGGACGTGGACGACTCGGACATGGACGACCTGGATGAGGAGGAGGTGTCTCTGGGCAGCATGGATGAGGAAGACTTCGGAGACGAACTGGAGGAAGAAGGAGGGACGTTCATGGACCCTGATGGAGACGAAGAGGGTGGTGATGATGATGATGATGAAGGTAAAAAATATGACAAAGTACAAAAACTTCTTTTAATCCAGCTTTGTTTTGAGTTTCAGTTCAATATTCTGTTTTTAAATTAATAAACCAATACTTTTATTTTTTCTGCCTGTATAAATGTCTTTTTTATCATTATTTGACTTCAGATTATATTGATGTTCAAATATTCATGTGGAAAAGTCCACGCTGTTATGAGTTAAAGGACAGAATTGACCTGTGATCTTACAGAAACCTGATCCTTCTCCTCTTCTTTCAGTTCCTGAGCTGGAGGATGAAGATGCTGCATTTGGAGGTCAGTACCTATAGAAATCCTAATCACTGTTTTTTAGATACTGAAGAGGGAACACAGTGCATCATGGGATATCTGAGCCAATAATCTGTAAGCCTATTTTAGACGAGCACTCCGTAATTCAAAGAAAACCACTAAACATTTACATTTAAGGTTCTGGAACCAGTGTAGTTTAAATATTATAAAAATACAGATTAATAAATTTAGTCAACTCATCTGTTAAAGCAGCACCTAATTAAAAATGCAAAATCAGTTAATTTAAAAACATTTCATAAATGAATGCAAAATTTGGGATTCTATGCTAAATTATGAAAGATGGCTGGAATTTATCCTTCTGTTAATGTGGAATTATTCTGCTCATTTTCAGCTCCTTATTTTCATTCTTGGACTCTTGTAGGGCAGCTTTGCATGATTCACACTTAAGAATAATCCTTCCCTATCTTATACTGAGTCTTGGCGTCGTCCATGCTCTGTCTGAAACGAGCCGTTTTAGTTCCTCCCCATTGGCTGCCCCTCACTGAAGACTTGTGGGGGGGGGGCTTTTGTTCCTGTGATGGCCATATTCAGAATATTTGCTCTCTGTGACATCATAAAGATCCAAGAGGAGGAAGATCAGTGTGAAACTGAGTGTTTAGAGCAGTCTGAAGCTGAAAGGATTAGCTGTACATGGGCTAAGCTCCTCATTTGAAATCGGGCCCTGTTGAATATGAACGTCCATCACTGGAACAGAAGATATGAGAGAACATTTTTTTTTCCCAAATGTAATATTGAAACCGAGAAAACCCTTTTCCACCATATAGATTCAGATGACGATGAGATGGAAGCTCCAGACATCACCCCACAGACCAAGAAGGGAAAGAGAAAACCCTCCGAGGACCTCGACTTCTGCGGATCTTTAGGTTAATGCTCGAAATGTAGCTCAAAGAATTATTAACAGAATTTAATGCGTCAGTTTGTTTTGGCTGCATATAGAAAACGCAGTCAGCGACTCGGAGGTTATTTTATTGATCACTTCTATGTTTCAGGTTCCAAACAGAAGAAGAAGAAGGAAAAGAAAGATGCAGCCATGTTTGCTTCTGCTGAAGAGGTGAGTTTGACTTCAGAGACTTCATGGAAACAAGCACAACAGGATTATGAAATCATAAATATTTCAAAGGTCTTATAACGTTATTATTATTATTAATTTTTTTTCCAGTTTGGCTGCCTGCTGGACGAGAACGCCGGCTCCAAGTTTGACAACATCGGGCTGAACGCCATGGCCAACAGAGACAAAGCAGGTGAGATGATGGAGCTTCACCTTGAACAGCTCATACTACTGCAGGAACAAGCCCAGTGGCCACCTGAAGGTTGAGGATGGGATTTTGTGCTGGGATGCAAAAATCTGACCTCCAGGTCATTGTTAAAGTTTCTATTATAATTAAAGCACCTGAAATGTTCTGTATAACTAAAATGTTCATATAGTAAGTTAGAGTTTTATTCCTTATGCTCTTATTGACCCAACTGCTATCTCAGTTATTACAATGATGTCATTTAATGGACCTCAAAACTAAGAATGATTACATTCAGATTGAAGTGTGAGGGCTGAAGGATGCTGAGGCTGTTTCAGGTTATCACAGGGTTAAAAACACAACTGCAGTCTGATCAGTATGAGAACGAAACAGACGAGACGAAGGCGGGCGTCTCTTGGCCGCCACGTTTCATAACTTCTCCACAGAGAGAAAGTCCCGTCAGTCACATTCAGCTTCGCTACATAGATAAACCAGATGTGTCGTCTTTTCTAACACTTCCTGTGTTTAGGTCTGAAGCAACTGAAGTGGGAGGCTCAGCGCGACGACTGGATCCACGGTCGCGACGCCAAGACGCTGCGCAGGAAGAAGAGCACGTTCAACAAGAGGAAGATGGGGTTCGGCCAAGCCAGGAAGGGAAGCGGGACATTTGGGAGCAAGAAGAAGAGGAAGTAGATGACGAGGATGCTGAAGATGTTGGCCTAAAGCTGAGGGACACCTTCGGTGACCACGCCTTCCTCGTCTGTCTCCTGGACGCTGTAGATTCCCGGACTTTCGTCGGTCTCGTCGTAAACTGGGAGGACGCGGACATCAAACGGTGTTTACAGATTCAGTCTGGGGGCTGATGAAGAGGAGCCACGTTTGGCTTGTTTGGTTTTTTTGTAAAATCAAAGACTTTGTTGTGATGAACATTTTGCTGCAAATCTCATCTTGATCATTCCATCTCAGTCCATCAAGTTTAAAATAAACTTTGGTTTCAAAATAAATAAATACTTCACAGGAAGAAAGCAGGGCTGTTTTATGTTTTTGAGGGAACATTTATATTAATTATCTAGAAAACTAGCCGGTGTTTTAGGGTAAATATCCGGTCCTGTGGCTCTATGAAAATGGACTCTGAAGCTCAGGTGAGCGTAGAATGAAGGATGCTTAAAGTTGCTGAAATATTTAGATGTCTGCGGCCTGTAGAAAGCTTTTACTGCTTCTCACACAATGTTGTTTACACAGAATTGTCTTAAAAACAGTCCAAAAGTGAATCGTTTCACTCGTTAAAGCTTAAATGTTGGGTGATATTCCCAGGTATGATGCCATATACAAAGTCCAAGTAAATGCATTATATCCAAAATTTGTAACACTGTTCTCTCTCATATAACTCATATTTATGTAGAGAAGGGAAAGATTGTTTTGATTTTAGTTCCAGCTTCATGGCCCAAATTTTTCTGGCCACTGAGAGGGTGTGTGCTGCTGTGCCGTTTTCTTGGTTTGTTTTTCACTTGCGGACTGTTTTCAAGAATATCCCGTGTCGGGTTTCTACAGTCTCCAAATCCGCTGTCGGAGATCATACATTTAAATATTTTAGGGACTCCAAACATCCACCGTTTTACGTTAACTGGGGCTGCACTGCTGACGCTCCACATTCATATTTACTCTAAAACATTTGAAGCTCTAGGAGTTTCCTAGATTTTGGGATTTTAAAGTGCTCCCTCAAAAAAAGGATTTCAGAGTGATGTGTAAAAACATCCCGACTTTCATCCCTGGGAATACTTTTTACCCATCAGCTGTGAGAGGCTGAAGTTTGTGAGCGCGAAAACTGAAGAACAACCTGACGTAGGCGTTTCAAATTGAGACCGCAGGTGTGTCTACCAGGAGGCTGGTTGGCATCAGTATTTTTTTATTTTATGAGAAATCTCATGATTCGTTCATTTTAAGAAGTCAAACTTTCCCTAGAATTTTCTTTCAGGCAAATCTGAGCTGACATGGGTTGAGCCTGTTTGACACATAAGCAGCAGATTTTCTTGTATCTAACAAATCAATTCACATACGACCTGTGTGTGTGTGTGACACACATAAAAGTGTTTCATGATCCTGTTCAGAGTTTTTTTTACAGGTTTAATGATTGTTTTCTGTCGTGAACTTTCTTACTGATCAGAATGTGGCATTTTTAGAATGGCCGTTTCAAGTTTTTGTTGTTTTACATTTACAGATTTAAAGTAGCTCAGGTTTTTTTGTTGGTGTGGTATTAACTATTAAACTTAAGTATCAACTGGGATAGGCTCCGGCCCCTGCCCGCAACCTGAATTGGATAAGCAGAAGAAGATGGATGAATGGATAAAATGATCAAAATATTAACAGATTCAGACCATTTTAAATGAAATTTCATCTCAAGCAATACTATTTTTCTGGTCTTCTCTGTCGCTGTTCCACAAATTCCTGACTTTTAATAGATCAAATGATTAATCTAGAAAGTATTTTGTACCTGAACTGATGGGAGATTATTAGGTACACTTGCTCATTAAATGTAGTCATTTTAAATTAAATTAGTTTACAGCAGTACAGATATAATTAATGTCATCAACAGACAAAAAGAAAAACTAACACCGATTTTGTACAACAGCTATAACACCTGTTTTAGCTGTTGTTAGTTCACAGCTATTATATCAAACTAAAGTAAGAGGAAGTACAAGAATGTAACGCAAGAGGTCAGCAAAGAAAAAGTGGGGTCAACAGGGACATAGTACACAGATACATATACACACACCTCTATATATCTATATAGCTCGATAGCATAGTGGTCACACTACTCGCCTTTAGAAGTTCAGGTCAGGGGTTTGACTCCCGACCATGCTATGCTATGGCAAGGGGGAACCAGGACGTCAGGTCAGGGGGGGGAGATATCATCACCCCCACTTGGGTACTAAGTACAAGGAGTGTGAGACAAAATCCCACCCAAAAAGAGTTTTTGGGGTTTGGCTTAGCAAATATATAAAAAGTATTTGTGTTAAAAAACACGACGACAAAGTGCAGGATTTCCTTGACTGGGCTGGATACCAGCCACATTTAATAACTTCTCCACAGAGAGAAAGAAAATTCCTGTATAAATGAACGAGATCAAGTGAGTCTGTACAGGAAGTGATGTCTTTTTTCCTGATGCTTCCACTGTGCAGTGCTGAAGCAGCCGAAGCGTGAGGCTCCAGACTCCAACACCAAGGCGCTGCACGTGATGATGACGACGATGACGTCGATGGACACCTTCAATCCTGTTTGGCTGACCAGGCCTCCTGGTCTCTCTCTCGGATGCCGTAGATCCCCGCCCACTCGTTGGACTTATAGTAAACTGGGAGGAAGCAGACATCACAAAATAAATTTTGTTGTGTTGGACATTTTGTTGCAACTTTCAGTTGCACAAAACATATTTAAAGGATGATGGCCAGGTGTATGTTACACATCATTCTGTTCGATTTTAAATCCCATAATATGGTCCTGATTTTACACAATTTCTGTTAAGTTAATCTTTCCACTAGATTTTTTTCAGGGAAATCTGAGGCGAACTGACAAGACGTGACCCAATTTATCCAAGCAGCTGAATTTGTAAACATCATTTGTTGCCACTTGTATGCAAAAATAGAAATAATAACTGGTAGGAGCCTTCCACTGAATAATTACTGCAGATATTAATCCGTTTCAGCTGACACCAGGTTACTTAATCTTAACTGACTCGGTGAGTAGCTTTTTATTTCTTAAACAACCATGTCTGAAGACACATCTCATGATGGTGGGAAAGATGTTACTCTATTTCACAAGGATCAACTTATTGACCTGCAAAACAACTGAAGACTGCTGAAACTTGTAAAACTGGGTTAGGAGCTGTCCAACACATTATTATTAAGATCTGGATGGATAGTAGTGAAAAAAATCTTTAGAGTTAGTTTGACTACCGTTCTTTGAGTAGTTGGTCAGAGTTTGCAGACAAGTCAGTATCTTCCACGCAAACAGTTAAAATCTGACAGGGTCTGGAGCAAGGTCGAGGATGCAGCAACTTATCTCAGCAACCAATTTCACCTTGCAGTCGCCAGCAACCACTTGCCCACTGTTTGGGGTATACATATTTCTTCTCTAGCAGCCAGTTGGTTGCAGACTGGTCTCCAGGCCTGTGTGACTGAGGCCTTAGCTAATCAAATGAAAGTGGGTGAACACTTTGAAATTCATTTGAGGGGATATTCCACAAAGAGCTGAATTTTAAGACATGACGTGTTGCAACTTACGTGCAAAAAAAAGAAAGAAAAATAGAAATACATAGCTTTAACTGAGCAAAGAGGTCAGAGCCTTCTACTGGATAATTACTGTAGTGGGTTTTAGTCCATAACATGTTATTTAACCTGCTTCTCATTTCTTAAACAACCAGAGAGATATCTCATGGTCAAGGAAAAGATGCTGCTGTGTTTCAGAAGGATTGAATTATCGTCCTGCATTCACAAAAACCTACAGAGAGCTAAAACCACTAGAAGTGCGTTAAGAACTGTCCAACATATTATTAAACTTTAATGTCTTCAAACCTAACAAAGCAGAGGTAAATGGGAAAGCCGGATGAATTTGATGTTTTAGACTATCTTCCTTATTTACACCATCACATGAAGTTTATTCTGGCCGTTGGTCACACCTCCAAAGCTCTGCTGATACTGTGGCCATATCATCACAAAACACCTCGTAAGCAGTTCTAAGGATAATTAGTTTGATAACAACGGGTCTCACACCGCTAACATATCTTATGTGTGCTCTTTCCCAGCTGCCAAATCATTAACACTTTAAATCCTGGAGAAAAAGAGTGAAGAGTTGCTGAAGAATTTAACTTCCACCTGTTTGTCTGTGCCGTCAATCATCCTGTTGTTCAATAAATGCAGACTACATAATGAACTTGTAGAATAGAGCACGCCATACTGTATACTGTCATGTAATTTTGGTTGTTGGACTGTTAAATATAGTTCAAATTATGCTATGACAGCAGTGACAAAACTGCTGTTTAACTGTTTCTGCTTCACAAGAGGTAACAATGATATTTCTAACATCTTATATCCAGCATGAGGTTCTTGGAGTAGATTTTTAAAAATCTAATTATGCGAATAAAAACTCATCTACGTGGCTCATGGACAGAACTAACTGCAGTGGTAAAATGATGAGGTCGTGTCACAAGTCAGCCCATGTGGTTGTGTTGATCACAGAACAAGCTGTTCAACAAGTGGAGAAGATTTGGCTTGTTTTTGATGGGCACAGCCCACACAATCACCTCGGCTGCTCAACCCACAAATGCATTTTTCTTACAAATGTGACACCATCAAAGGGCAAATAAACAAGTTTTCCAACAAAGTCTTGCCATGGAAAGTTGTTGCAACAAAGAAATAATAGACCAAGCATAAATGTCCTTACTTTTTGTACCAAGTTAATGTAACATGGATTGATTCTCCTCCACTTTTCTTATTACCATTCCTTTCACCACAGACTCATCTAAAATCCCTAACCAGTGCACGCTGACTACGGCCATCCTTTATATACAGACTATGGTCCAGACAAAGAAGGAACATCCGGGCTAAAAAATAAAACCAGCACAAATGCCAACACTGCAGTTACTCTAAAGGATCTGAACGTGATTAAATCCACACAGACTCGCATGTTGACCAACGATACAACAGAAACATACATTTTTAGACTGAAACAGAAACTAAACATGACACCATGAAGGAAAAACCTGAAACTAGCATCAATGGACTTCAGACAGCAGATCTGGAACCAGGGTAACACCTTCAGGAGGTGTTTGAATGAGAGACTGGCAGCATGGCTGTGCAGCTGATTAATTTACAGAAATTGCGATATGATGTCCACACGAAGTAGAAAAAAGGTTTATAAACATGTTTTTTAATTTATGGCTCAAAAAAAAATCAGGCTGTTCTGCAGTAAGTGTGTAGCTAACATAGTTTTACACATTACTTGATTTAATGTATATTGTGTGTTATTTGGTGCCATGTTGGTATCTTCAGATGAACTTCAATAAATCTTTGTTTTTGTGCTGAAATTGCACTAATCATTTTTATTTTCATATGAATTGATTTATTTCACCTACTTGGGTTTTAATTGATTTAAATATGAGCTCATTTTCATCTGTTGTATGTACATTTCAACTTTATCTGTGCTCTGACATTTTTATTTTCATACGTCGTGCAGGCTGTGTGTGTGTGTGAGTTTCTGATTTTCTTATTCAGTAATGACTTTAAATCTGAACCACATTTTGTACTATATAAACAGTAAGTATTATTATGAAAGAAGCCAGAGTCAATATTAGAGTTGGAGAACACCCTCTGCTAAGCCCGAGTTTGACCCTGGAGATTCTTCTTACCTTCTAGGATGGATGGGAACCTCCTGTTCATGGTGTTCCTGAAATCTGCAGGTGGTGCAGGATATAAAACAGGAAATTTAGGACGATATAAAGCCAGACCTATTTGAGATCCATTTCACGTCATAGTTTCGTACCTCGACTGGTGTCCATCGTGTGAAACAGACCGTAAGCCCCGAGGACGCCCAGCAGCTCCAGAGCGATCACACCCTTCATGAGCTTCTTAGCCAGCGGCTCCAGAGGTTTAGGAGACATCTGAGGGGAGACCAACAAATACAAACAACTTTATTTACAAAAACAGGGATAGACAGCATGTTCACTTCTTTCATTTTACCTCCATTATGAAGCTCACATTAATTCATTACACTACATCTAACTTTCCTGATAGAATATTTTTATTTTATTTCACTGCTACACATATGTACTCAGCTCTGCCTTCCAGTACAGATAACAGACAGCAAACCTCACTCTTCACTTAAAGTTAAAATAATGTCTGCAAATATTTTAGAACAGATTAGAATGAGAATATCTTATTTTATTGTGATTATATTTAATTTTGTACAATTAAAACCTATAACAAAAAAAAAAGATCGTCAATATTTTATATTAAATTCACACAGAAGAAAAAGGCTGTAACTTTATTTTGAAAATAAAGTTTGATACTCTACTAAGTCGCGAGACGGATTTTCATCCTGAAGCTGACACATGACTGAGCTCAAAAACATCTCAACCTTAACGCGTTTGCTTAATGACAGCATGACACAACAAACTGGGCGCTCAGGAAACATCAATATGTTAGCAAACGGTCGCATATTTCTTCGTTTTGAACTCAAGGCGGTTTATTTAATGTCTTTGTTGCGTCTAAACTTACCTTACATTAAATTTGCGGTACTTGAAATAAATTAATAACTGATTTAAATCTAAATCAGAGCACTATAAATTGTTTAAGTAGGGTAAAATGTGTGCAGGAACAAATCTTCTGCCCTTGTAACAACCACAGCGAATTACTAACACGCTTCTTCCGGTGTACGGAAGCTCGGTAGGTGCATATCGACTTTTAAAAAACCATTAAAACAGCTGTTTACACAACTGTGAGCATTAAGGCTACAACTTTTAGTGATAATACGGCTAAAGAGGCTCCTTTACATTTGATAATTCTCTTTTTTATTCGATAAAATACTAAGTTGATCAATTAATTAAGACTTTAAATAATTAAAAAAATTTTTTCTCATCAAATCAATATAATCACTAGTAAAGAATAAACACATAACAGCTCCTTGCTATAATAATTTATTCTTGACAATTTAATTTTTTTATTTATTTATTGACAAACTAGAGATCACAATACATAAATGAAATTTAATCAAAAGCAAAGCAAGACAGAAAATTAAAAATAAAAATAAATTCACAGTTTGAATAAAAACTATTTAGTTGAATTCTCTGTGAAAAGATGGTAAATCTGAAATTTTAAATTGTATATACTCACTAAAAAAGAAAAGATCTTACAAGAAAAGCTGAATGTTTGCCTCACCCATCTTCTCGGTTGTCCGTCACCTAGTAGGAGTTAAGGGGTTAATTGCATGAATAAATAAATAACTGATGAAAAGGACAAAATAGGAGTGCCTTGTTTTTAGAAATACAAAAACTGTTTTATATAATGTCACCTTTTCTCCCTCTGTGATAATAAAAAACAACATAGAATCAACTCTTACTGCTCTAAAAGCTTCTTTTATTACTGTTTTTGTTATAGATATATTCTTTTTATTATCATAACAACAAAATTTCGGTCATTTGAAAATCTGATGTTGAATTGTGATTTAATCATTGTAGTTATGGGATGTTACCAGGAGGTGTCAGCGTGGTGGCAAGATGAACAAAACAAGATGACAGCTCCTGTGATAAAAACAAGGGGTACGTCTAATAAAACACCTGGTGCACCTGATGAAAGTCTGAATACTTGTTTTTGATTTTTAGTTGAGAAGCAGTCAAAAGGAAAGAATTCACTTTCATGAGCAGATTCCACTGAAGACACCTGCAATTTTTGTTTTTTGAGGAAATAAAATCTAATGTAATTTCCTTGATGAAGACTCAGCTGAATGAGCACCAGCTGCAAGTTAGATTCCCAGTTTTCCCAGAGGCTGCCTCGGTTTTACAGCTGCTGTTCCAGCAGGAATCTCAGCAGAGCAGCAGCCAAACGGGTTTAGACTAAGAGACAATATTTGCTCACCTGGGTCACAAAAACCTCACTTTACAGCATGATTGGGTGCAGAAAGAGGAGCTGAAAAAGAGTCCTCTGCAGGGCTGGAAACTCATTAAAAGCCACTGCACTCAGAGGGCATCAGAGGTCTTCAACAAAGGTGTTTAATTTCTAAAGTTATTTACTACTTTCTTCCACATACAGTTTCCCTGTTGTCCATTCTTAAGCCCCAAATTAAATGATATGTTATTAACCATATGAGCTGTATATGTCACATAACAAATCTATAATCAGGCATGATGATGGAATAAATTCTATATTTCTATTATAAAATGCTTTAAATGTCAAATTTCAGCTGGTGAAACAGCACAAATGTTGCTAAACACATAACCACAGAGGATTTTATAGTAATTACAGTATCTACCACTATTATACTTTAAATTAGAAACACTAAATTTAATCTCCACAAACATCTTGTTACTGTTAAATATAAATACATGTCCTCACCCTGACCAACTCACACAAACATTCAAACAACAATCATCCTCAGCACGCAAAACAACTGAAATAACCATGGCAACACTTAACAATTTGTGATTTTTGAATGTACAATGCAAATACCGCATTTTACTGTAAATATGTGTAGTAGGTTGCTGTTAATAAAGTTGTGAGTTTTCATTTAAATTCTTTTTTAAATTTTGAATTAAACAAAAGGTTAAAAAAAAACCTTTAGGCAAGTTACGTGATCAACAAAATAAATAAAATAAATAAAAAATACAGCCTTACAGCTGCTGACATCCATCTGAAATACTGCCATCGCTGATATGTGTATTGTATGTACAGCACACATCATATATACAGTCTAAAAAAATACATGTGTATAGTACACTACTACTTGCACTGCATTTTTCATTCACAGTGTCACGGTTGCGGTGGCAGACGTGTGGAGGTTGTGAGAGAGGACCCAAACGCTGGCACTAGCTTGGATGCGAGTGAGCTTTATTAATAAGGTCGGTGATACAAACAGAAACGTAGAGGGCATGAACAGAAACTAAGATAACCTGTACCAGAAAAACTAACAAAAACAGACCTGAAACCTCTACACAGAGACAGGGAAGACTTGGTGAGACAACACAGACAGACCAGCAACAAACAAAAAGGAAACACAGGGCTTATGTACACACAGGAGCAATCAGGGAATGGGAGACAGGAGGGAAACACAGCTGGGAGAAATCAGGGCTAACGAGACTAAGGAAGCAAAACCAAACACATTCACATAAGGCATGGATCTTCAAAGTAAAACAGGAAACATAACACAGCAACGGGAACCTGACACAGAGACATGAAAAAGGCATAACACTGAACAAAGGGAAGGCATACAAACAAAACCCAAGACGGAAATCAGGAGACAATAAAGAACCTAGGGAGCAAGAAATACAGAAGCCAAACAACAGAAACACCAAATCAAAGAATACAACATACAAAACCAAAACCACTGGGTCACTAGACCCAGGTACCCTAACACACAGTGTATACTATACTATACAGATAATAGTATTTAGGTTTTTTTGTACACCGTTTTTCTTGTTCATTTTTCTATTTTTTTCTATTATATCTCTAATTCACTTTTTCTTCCTATCGCTTCTTCCTGTGCTGCTGTAACAAGGGAACTTCCCTAATGTGGGATTCATACAGTCTATATTTATGTTTATATAAATTGTATGTCCACATTTTTAAAGGATGGCTAATCAAACAGCTGATTTCTTGCAAACACGATGGCCCATGAAGCACAGCAGGAAGAACAATCACCACAGCACCCCCTTTGTCAACCGCACATCCTCGACTCCTTTCTTTAACTCCTCTCCGAGCATCTCTTCAAACTAGTTCATGCATTTATTACTTCTAGGCTGGACTACTGTAATTCATTATTATCAGGATGTCCTAAAAACTCCCTGAAAAGCCTTCAGTTGATCCAAACTGCTGCAGCAAGAGTACTGACAGGGACTAGAAAGAGAGAGCATATTTCTCCTGTATTGGCTTCCCTTCACTGGCTTCCTGTTAAATCCAGTATTGAATTTAAATCCTGCTCCTCACGTACAAGGTCTTAAATAATCAGGCCCCATCTTATCTTAATGACCTTATAGTACCATATCACCCTATTAGAGCACTTCGCTCTCGCACTGCAGGCTTACTTGTTGTTACTAGAGTATTTAAAAGTAGAATGGGAGGCAGAGCGTTCAGTTTTCAGGCCCCTCTTCTGTGGAACCAGCTTCCAGTTTGGATTCGGGAGACAGACACTATCTCTACTTTTAAGATTAGACTTAAAACTTTCCTTTTTGATAAAGCATATAGTTAGGGCTGGACCAGGTGACTCTGAATCCTCCCTTAGTTACTATTAG
>VUQG01045876.1:9002-26775 GCA_015106755.1 Etia nguti
AATAAATAAATGCATGCAAACACCCAGCTCTCCCCTGCGGGCGGTTTATCCTTCAAGCTCGGGTCCTCTACCAGAGGCCTGGGAGCTTGAGGGTCCTGCGCAGTATCTTAGCTGTTCCCAGGACTGCGGTCTTCTGGACAGAGATCTCCGATGTTGTTCCTGGGATCTGCTGGAGCCACTCGCCTAGCTTGGGAGTCACCACACCTAGTGCTCCGATTACCACTGGGACCACTGTTACCTTCATCCTCCACATCTTCTCGAGCTCTTCTCTGAGCCCTTGGTATTTCTCAAGCTTCTCATGTTCCTTCTTCCTGATGTTGCTATCATTCGGAACCACTACATCTACCACTACAGCCATCTTCTTCTGTTTGTCTACCACCACTGTGTCCGGTTGGTTAGCCACCACCATTTTGTCCATCTGTATCTGGAAGTCCCACAGGATCTTAGCTCGGCGTCTCCCATCTTGACCTCGCGACTTCCAGGCCATATTCGGCACAGATGTTTCTGTACACTATGCTGGTCACTTGGTTATGGCGTTCCATGTATGGCCTGCCTGCTAGCATCTTGCACCCTGCCTGCTAGCATCTTGCAGCCTCCATCCATGTGCTGGATTGTCTCAGGGGCATCTTTACACAGCCTGCACCTGGGGTCTTGCCTGGTGTTATAGACCCCAGCCTCTACGGATCTTGTACTTTGAGCTTGTTCCTGTGCTGCCATGATTAGTGCCTCTGTGCTGTCTTTCAGTCCAGCTTTGTCCAGCCACTGGTAGGATTTCTGGATGTCAGCCACTTCCTCTATCTGTTCTCTGCTCTGCTCTATCAAATAAAGGCTAAAATGCCCAAAAAGTAAAAGTCCTTATGTGAATGAAGCTTGTACTAAGAAAGTGCTTTGAGTGCTCAGATAGAGCAGAAAAACGGTATATAAATACCATCCATTTACAATTACAGTAACACATTGTAGTTAGCGAAGTCAGTGACCTGACTAAACCCATTTGTCCACATAGTGTAGAATATGTGAAAGTTTACCTTTTCAAATTAAATTAGGAATGATAGGAATGGCATTGTTCATTTTTTTGTGATATGCTTGTAACAAATTATTTCAAGTCTTATTAAGGGTTTGCTTTAGACTTTGTGACAAGATGCTATCGAAGAACATGCTGTCAGATGAAACTGATGCTTATTCATGCCATAAATAGGCATCAGGGACATAATTGATGGTGTATTTTGTGTAGTCTGTGGATACCAGATGACTCTAGCAGAATTCATTTGCTAATTTTGACACAAATTCACATAAATGTCTAAGAGAATAAAATGGTATAATGGTTGTGTTTTTATCTAAGACTTCATTCTGATGTCAAAATGTTCTTGCTGAAAAGAACAGAAGATGGTAAGACAGTGAGCTGTTAACACTGATCTTCTGTGCCCTTCTTTTAAATTCTTAATACCTTAGTGTCTGTCCTATCTCTTGTGCATCCACAGCACAGAGAATTTTTTATTTTTATTTTTTAAAGGCAACTGATATTTAACGTTCTGTTAGTAGGCCTTTTAGAACCCAGTACAATTAGTACCATACATACTGCTGAGGATACCACTTTAACAGCGTGTATCCAGTAATTACCTAGTACCATTTTCACAGTGATATTGTGCGTGCTGTGAAAAACTACAGGCAATGATGGTTTGAGACCAACATATCATTGTCATGTCAATAACTCAAGTTTTAAAATGACTCATTGATCACCATCACTGAAACAGTGCTGTTTTCAGACCACTGGCTCAAGATATATTGAACCCAAGGATTAAAAATCTTTTTGTCTGAACCCATCGTAAGCTCGATAAGCTGAGTCTGAAACTGCTTTGAAGTTTAAAGAGCAAAGCAGAAACCTGGGTAAGCTGCCTCCATCTTGATGGTGGAAACACCCGGAGATAGCTGGGGCTGGATAGGTTCAACTACTGGACTAATGCTACCCACAGGAATTACCAGCTCCTTCAATGAAAAGACACAGACAACACCAAAGACATAATATCAGCATAGCACTGTATACATATACTGCTCAAAAATATTAAAGGAACACTTTTTAATCAGCGTATATAATCAAGTCAATTAACCTTGTGGGATATTGATCTGGTCAGTCAAGTAAAAAAGGGGGTGGTTAATCAGTTTCAGCTACTTTGGCATTAATGAAATTAACAACAGGTGCACTAAAAGTGCCCTTCTAGTGCACCTGTTGTTGACAACAAGACAACCCACAAAACAGGAATGGTTTTACAACTGGAAGCCACTGACATTCATCTATTCGGACTGTTTTTTCATTTGCCTAGGGTCAGTGTCACTACTGGTAGCACTGGACCCTACAGAAGTTGCATAAGTAGTCCAACTCCTCTAGGATGGAACATCAATACCATTGCTGGACAGTTTGCAGTGTCTCCCAGCACAGTCTCTACAGCATAGAGGAGGTCCCAGGAGACAGGCAGTTATTCTAGGCGAGCTGGACAGGGCCATAGAAGGTCCTTAGCCCATTAGCAGGAACTGATGGTATTTGCTCTTTTGTGCAAGGAGGAACAGAGCTCTACAAAATGATTGGTGTGAATGTCTCACGTGGGGATGATACAAACTATTGAGTACCATTTCAAATTGTTCCAATGAAATGTTGACAAAATGGACTAGCCTGCCACATCATTCTTTCACTGTGATTGTGGAGGGTGTCGTTGAGTTAAGTTCTCTGTATGTTGATCATTTTCATTTGCATCAAACAATGTGGCATCCTTTCATTCCCAACACATTACCCAGTCCATATCTGTATTGATATCCAGCAAGATTTTTTCCCCCACTGAGATCTGATGTGTTTTCAAAGTGTTCCTTTAATTTTTTGGAGCAGTGCATCTTTAGCCCAGACTCATCATTTAAGCCTCCTACTACTTATGTCATGCAATGCAGGTACTGTGCTGAGAAGCAGATTAGCATTTAGCTTGCATGGCAACTGGCTGAAATTTAATCACAGAGCAAGAATAAACAGCTTGGCAAAAGGGAGCTAGAAAAGCGTGGAGTATCTAGATCTGGGACCATGTCAAAGATTTCAGTCTGGTTCTTAAAGTCTACATGAGCACATCAAAGATGTAGAAATTGACTTGCTGCTCAACTGACCAGCCAAAGTCATGCAGCAATGTTGCTGATTTCATGCAAATGTGATTCTGAAACTCTTTAGCAGCTAAGTGTATTTGCTAAGCGTATGCAGGCAAACTGCTTTTACATTTTCACTCTAAAGAGTGAAAAGGTACCAAACCTACCTGTTCTGGTGAACTGGTTGCTACTGACCAAAGGAAAAACACAAACAAAAATTTTGAGTGAAGGTTTGTAATAATGTAGCGTAGCTCAAACTTTTTTTTTTTGATGTCAGATAGGTTTTTAAGCTTTTTAGACACTCAAGCTAATCAGTCAAAAACTGTTTCGACATCATAAACGCTGAATACCTTCAGACTTTGCTTATTGCTCTTTGTGTTGCTTGCATCCCCAATCACAGAGTTTTGGTAACACTTTATATGAATGACACACTATTAAGCATTAGTAAGGTATTAGTTAATACTTTATTCACTAAGTATACAGCTTTATGCTCCTTATTTATGCTCCTTGTCATCCATCATCATCTGTTGGTCAGAAATTCACAACAATTGTTACTCTTGTTACTCTTCTTGCAGTATTGGTAAGAATTTACAGCATTTCCACACCTAATAGGTCTTCACACAAATTGTGTTCAAGGTCACAGTTGTTGTTCTCAGTAGATTTAAATTCTCATTAGTTTGTGCAGCTGTGGCTCAAACTGTGGTACATAATGACAAGAATTACCCCTATCCAGAACAAGATTCCTCCTATTGCCCTTCAAAAATAAGGCAATTCTTTTTGAAACACCTCGGACCTTTGTTTAAGTAAATGCTTAACTACATATATACAGGTCCATGTTTGATGTTGTGAAAAGATCATAAACAGCGCAGACTACATTTTCAGGTCTGAATATGACAACACTAAGGATTTAGAAAAAAAGCAAAATATCTCCTTCTTCCACCCAAGTCCCAATGTGTATGGCTGCCAGGCGCCTCATTACTTTCTGGTGGTATTCAAACACTAATCTGCACAGGTTTAGGGTGGTGGATTTTTGTTCGATTGTTTTTTGAGGCCTGTCCTCTGTGCCTGGAAAACTCTGTACTCCTCTGCTCCAGCAAAGCTAAACAGTAATTTGGTATCTGTCTGGCTTTGGCTAAGATGTTGCAAAGTTTCTCCTTCCCTTGGTGGCTGCCAAGCATGTCCTGAATAATAACAGGAGAGGATGAGGCTCCTCTCTCAGGCAGGTTTATCTCCCCTTTGCTCTCCCTCTTTTTGATGGCTTGTGGGCTGGGCTTTTAGCAGGGAATGCGTGCTCAGTCAAAGCACTTTAATCCATGTCCTCTACAAACAAGTGTCACAAGAGGGATGTGTTTCTCAAAATCTGGCTTCCTAATCACATGCAAGAAGATCATAAATCAGAGTTTTTAATGTTACTTTAGAGTTGTAATTTGCAAACGTAAGATTGCTGTTTATCCCACCGTCTCGGCATTTTTCACCACGACACTGATAAATTAATACCACACTTCAAACAAGAGCAAGTGGGTGTAATTTGTTACACAGCTTGATCTTTTTCACATCTTCGGCATTGAATAAAGTGCAAAAAACATTTTACAAAGTCTCTCTGCTGCAGTGCATAAATGCAATCCATCAGATATATTCATTGCTCTGACAGCACATTGAGTTCAGACACTTTAAAGTGTGCCAAATAAAATACAGCTGTGGAGTATTCACATCTTAATATCTCAAGTATCTAACTGCTGCACAGCAAATTCTGCAACAGAGGGCAAGTTGATGTCTTTTTGAGAAAGACGGTGGGTCCCCCCCCCCCCAAATGGCGACTAAAAATACTGCATAATATTCTGTACAAACAAGTCTCACTAGGTCCATATAATTATTTATTCAAAAGTAGCAAATCAAAAGTAAAAAGCCACCACTTCTGTTCAACAATGGTTGTTCATAGAAGGAACATAGAAGAAATCAAAGAGTCATTCCACAAACGCACAGCACCCCACAGAAGAGCCACCTCAAAAGGAAAAGGCTGAACAGTACATCTGCGCTTAGGGGACAAAGGGCACCGTTTCATGTTCAGACTTTGGCCCGAGAAAACAAAAGGTTTGAAAAAGAAGTAAAGGACGCCATCTACATCCACTGAGAACAACCAATGCTGAACACAGATGGTGACCAGAGATGCGACACTTCATTACTGTAATTTTAAGGTGTCTGTACTTTACTTCAATATTCATTTTTCTTTGCTCCAGACATTTTTACACAAATATCAGTGTCCCTATTTTAGGTTAAAAAAATTTAAGGGAAGTCATTATTTCACATCACTGCATGCCTTCAAACATCAAACCGATTTGAGCCAAAATGAAGGAAAAAGCCAATCTAATATGTGTATCTGCATCACTAGGGCTTATTGCATACAAAATAATGAACGAGACAAAACCATATAATTTCTGTATGATTTATAGACCTACGCTCAGAGGTTAAAGTGGGCCAGAATACGTGAAGTGAAGTTTAGCATTTAGCTAGCGCTACTGAAAAGTAGCGAGCACAATGGGACTGACATTTTTAAGTGTCAGGTTTCAAATGCAACATTTTTATCAGCTCAACAAACATCAGCAAACACACAAACTGTTTGTGTGGAGTTTGTCTTACAGTGTGTCTGCAAGCTGAAGGTCCAGCTGCTGCATTTCACAGGGAGAGAAAAGTGTGAGCGACTTTATTAAAAGAAGGAGAAAGATTAAGAGAGACAGGACATCAGAGGAGAGGAAAAAGTTGTTTAAAGGTAAGCACTCAGATAATGGATGTGTATATGATGTGTTTTGATAAATTAAAATAAAATAAAATATTTTTATACTGTGCAGCATCCTGCAAGCAGCAGTTTAGTGCATGAATTTGAATTTAAGCTGGTGATAATTAAATTCATTCACTGAATTCCACCTATATATCAACTACATATGATTTAGTATAAAGACAGTATAAACAGAATACTGTTAGTGATGCAAATCAGCTAAGATACCTTGCTTGTGTTTCCAAACACATGAAATATAGACTAAACCAACTAAACATGCACTGGTAATTAACTATTAATAATGCAAGACTCACCTGGTATAATCTCTTCCGGTGTTCCAAACGCCTCCACTGGTCTCTCTGGTGTTGGTAGGGGTTGGGGTGGGTCAATGGGCTCCTGATAAACTGGCTTATTGACAGGAGGATTTGGTAGAACAGTGTAGCCCATTCCACCAGGACAGATTTCTTTGAACTTAGCTGCATGACAACACATGACATGAGTAGTTAACTTTATATCTGTATTCTTAGAATGAATACAAAAGCACTAGAATAAAAACTCGAACAAAATCCACCATTAACCAAGTAGAGGGTACTATGAACACATTTCTGATAAAGAGAATAAGGTTGGCCTCCATGAATACACAAAGCATTTTATGCTCTATCTTCCCACAACTTTCCATCCTTTCTACCTCTCTGTTCTTTCAACCCCATTTTAAGTAAATGTCCTAGTCTTATCAAGATAACTCCTTTCCTTCTCCTGTTTAACAATATAAAAAGAGAAATGGAATGAGATAATAAAAAGGAAAAAAAAGATATTTAACTAACTTTAACTAAGAATGCAATGACTAAATACTATTAAGCAGTCGGTTCCATGATGAGATAACAGGGAACGCACTGACACTGAAAGAAAATGGTGGACATTTCTTTTTCACTGAACAAAACACCTTAATATTAGTAGAAAAAAAACAATTTAGAAATAGAAATATATGACATATTTGGATTGGAGTTTGATAAGTGGTACACCCAATAATGTTTCATAAATGAGGAAAATCCCAGGCTGGAACATGTCCATTTCTGTCTTCTTTAATTAACTATTATATGCTTATCTGTGAGTTCATTCACCAAGTGCATCTGAAATATCCAGCCAGTGTGTTTTAGAATCAGACACCCAAGCTGTTCTTCTCTAACTTCCATCACAAAATCATTAAACTTGCATGTTTCAAGTCCTAGCTCCTGGTTTTTGTATTTCCAACAGCGCCACTGTAGAACAATAATACTTCCTTGACTGTACATTTGTTCTTTTGAGAAAAAGGATTTTACTATTTGCTTTAATATTTTTTAAAACAACAATCCATCTAATATAAATAATAAATGTGGAAAAGGAAGGTTGAGGCTGTTTTGTTGCATAAAGTCACAGGCTTCTTTCTTTTTGACAGATTCAGGGCAGATTTCCCAGCTTAAGATGTGTATAAAACAATTTCAGTTCCAACTTAGATTTGGTTTGATCACATGTGTCATTCTTGTACAAGGAAAGACAGAAGTTTTAACATAAACATCTTCGCAGTTCAGCAATACTATTTTCAATCTAGTGTTTCGTTTCATCTCAATTAGTAAAACACAGCTGTAGCTCCTGCATAATGATATTAGTTTTTACTGTTGGTATCAGAATCCATTTGTACAACACTGCCAAGTGCCACTGTGGGGTGACGTATAACATGAGTGAATAAAGTACTAATAAACCCTGACTCTTCTAAAAGCAGACCTTGCAGCATGCAATTAAAAATGCCAGCAACGCTGCAAGACGTGTAACCTGGAGAAGACACAGAGCAGTAATTTCTACTTATTTTGTGAGCTTTGTATGACAAAATATCTGCGATATTCTCTGTAACTCGTCTTTATTGCTTAGTTGAATATTCAAGATATAGCCAGGAAAACACGCAAGGACAAGGACTTCACTCTACCTCTTTAGCCTTCTTTAAATAAAGGATGCATTTGGAAAGTTTCCACATGTTGATTGTTTCTTTTTTGGTAAATTTACATAAAGTAAGGTGGCCAAATATCCCATTAATCTCTACTCTTTCAGGACAATCCAAGAACTTTGTTTGTGCTTTACCAGTGGAGTATTCTGTTTCGATAAATAAGAAAATTAATTTCAAACAAAATGTAGAAACTTTAAAGAGTCTATGGTTTCTGTAAACACTGTATATGGACATACTATTGACAAGGAAGGAAAGGAAGACAGACTTATTTGTTACATTTTCCTCTATAAGCACAGAGCTAACAATAACATAATGCTTTTCATAATTCTCAGTATAGATACATAATAGATCATCTTGAGTCATCGTCACAAAACATGAGAATTAGAAGCAACCTGAGACAGCTGTCGGATTGGTGCTATATAAACAAATTGAAATGAAAAATTAGATGTGGGTGCCTTCAACAATATAAGGGAATGCAAATACCTAGAAATACCAGCCATCACTGTGTAATTAAATTCCATTAAGACGTGTTGAAACAAAGACAAACAGGAAAGTGATATAAAACAAATTACTGCAAAAGGTTTTGCTATTCTAATCTAAAAGCAACTCTAAAAGCAGCTATTCAGCCAAGCTGTGAAACCCATGCAGACAGAGAGTGGCAGGATAACAGACTGGGACATAAGTTCTAGCTTATCATCAACCCAAAGGATGGAGCTTTATAGTCTGCTGATTTGCAAGGCCAAAGTAAAATACAAGACTGTTGAACAGTGTTTGTCATCGTGTTTCCTCCATAGACCTCACAACAGAAAATTTGGGGCCTTATTCAGGCAGGACAACTATCTGACATATCTCGGGGCCTTACCTGTTCCTGGAGGGGGGCATTTGTCACAACGAGGGCCCCAGGCTTTGCCCACACTGCAGCAGCAAAGCTGTTTGCTCAGCTGGGCAGACACTGGGTGCAAACATTGCCTCCCTGAGCTGACCAAACGGAAGCAAGCCCCCTTCTCCTCTTGGACGGGTGTTTCGGCTGAAGAGGAGCACAGAAGGAGGGCAAAGAGGAGGAGGAGGAAGGAGGAGGCGCAGGAAGTGGCACACCAAAGTGCAGGACACACAAACATGGAGGAAAGAGAGGATAAAGAGTAAAGAAGTCCCCTTCACCAGAGCAACCTTCCCCTCTGTCACAAACACAGTCTAAATATACGTCTAAAACAAAACCAGAGTACGTTAAAGAGAATACATGTTTTACAGCAAGAGGCTGGGCAACCACATTTTGGTGCTGGTACAAATAACTACACACACATTCAAACACCAGAAAGCAAAGACCACATGATGAAGGAAAAACTTGGGGGGGAAAAAATGAACATTTTCATGCGAGTGCTTCATGCACTACCAAAGCGCTGGCTGAGATGAAGGCATGCAGAGAGTTTGGCTTGGTTTATATGTTCTAGGGCAAAAATCAAACTCCACAAATAAATGCTGGAAGCAGTTCTGACTGGAAAACAGACAAACTAATGACCCCCATGGGGAACCCAGACTGATTTCCTTTTTGCCAGAAACATTACCTGAAGTAAATCATTTCACTTACTGGTTAAATACTTGACCTATTTTCCCAACAAATACCTTGATTAAAAACATCAGGAATGACTGATGTAAAAGTCAGAATTAGGTTTGCACAGTTCATTCTCAAAGCTAAAAAAAAAAAGTAAAAAAACCCCATATATTTTTAATGACACTTTTGATGTCATTTGAAAACTTGCACAAACCTTAAACTGACATGTATCATAGTAATATTTAACAAATAGTTTTAAGAATATGGTGAGGTTGAGACTACTCATGTCTGTGTGTGAAAATATCAAGCTGAAGTCACATCCATATTCATTTAGAAAGATCGATACATGCTTGAAAGTACACCATTTGAATTCTAATGTTTTATGTATCGGGACATAATAAACATAATCTTCTCCTGAGCAGCTCTTAATACAGGTAAATACAATTCAGATGAACTACAAAAACTACATATTACACCATGTTCTTATTTAATTAACAAAAACGTACAAGTTCACTATTACAACTTCAATAGGACTTAAGGGGGTAAGATGAGGCCAGGTGCTGCTAATCAAATGCACTCAACTGGCCATCAGCAAATCTGAGTACCTCTACAGAGAAAACGTACGCTCCTTTCACCATGATGAGGTTCAAAAAACCCAACAAAGCCCTTCAGACAGGAACTGTGTCTAGGCATAGTGCTCAGGAAAATTTCAACATTTAAAGTTCCCAGGAGCAAAATAAACTCAATTAGAATGAAATGGAAGAAGTCTGAAACCACTAAGATTCTTGCTACAGTAGGCCATCTGACCAAAATGACTTAATAGCCAAGGAGAGCCTTGGCCAGGACGGTAACTAGGAAATCAGCAGCCACTGTGGGGTTTGTCTGCAGAAATAGTACAACCTGCCAGAATGAAAACTAACCCTGCTGCACTGCGCCGGTCTTGCCTTTATGGCAGAGCGAGCGGACGGAGCCCCTCCTCAGCAAAACGCAGATGTCACCCAAAATGCTTTAAAGGGGTGTGAGAGCCTGAGAAAAATCTTTCTGTGGTTTGAGGAGACAGAAATTGGGCTATTTTCTCTAAATGGTCTGAACAGTGTTTGCCAAGAATTAGCATGCTTGGTTCAGCATCTATTCATCATGAATATATTAGTGTGTGTTCAGGATTTAGATAACAGAAGTCACAAAGCCCCAGAGAACTGATAATCTCACAGTTTAGGATACCGTATGCTTCAAACATATTGCCCACCTGTCCCCCTTACACTAAAGCAATGTAAGAATAAGGGTGAAGAAAAAGATACAGCATGAAAAACATGTAAATCACTGGGGTTCTCTTTCAGTGGAGCGTAGGTTTGAGGAACCCTCTGCTGTGCCTTTCAATTTATGAGTGGTAGTAACGAATGGACACTTGGCTTTCATTAGCCACAAGAAGAAAACAGCACAATCCCATGCACCAAGCTATCTATCCTGGGGTTGTCAAAAAATGGATTGATTCTCAGATATTAACAGAGACTAAAAGTTAATATCGATGCATCAGTATCATCATCAGTCTCATCTTTGCCTCCTCCAGTTGACACACAACTTCAGGTCCTCCCCTCACTAACAGCCTAAGTAGTTCACATTCACAACCATGAACAACACTGTAGTAGGAATTTCAAGAGGTCTGTAAAGCCCCCGTTTCACAAAACTTTAGTATTACAGTAGTAGTTATCATAAATGTTAACCTGGCCCCATTTAACAATCAGCAGTTACCCAATAGCCAAATTACCTGTCTGTTATCATTAACATAGTGACTGTAGTTAAAGATGAATAATTAATGAATTAATAATAAAGCTGAATGGGTTACAAATGAAATATTTAGTCATGGCAGAGCGCATTACAGACACATGGAGAACCGGGCGGATTACTGATTGTGTAGCGCAGCGGGGGAAACGTAGCTGAATTGAGCAGAGAGTCCAGAGTGTGGAGAACTAATCTGAGCAAATAAAGAGCACATTTCGGAGCAGAGCAGCCACATCAGATGGGTGTCAGGGCTGAAGAACAGAGCTGAGGATGTAAGCGCTGCAGACTGAGGCAGAGCAGTGTGAATGGTTGATGAGAAAGAAAGGCTGCAGGCAGATATGGACAATATGATAAAGTTGAACTTTTCTACCTCTGCAATCATTTATTAAAATGTCTTTCTTATCTTGTGAAAGCCAGTTGTGAGGTCAGTTTTAAAATACAGGCAGTAACCAGTTCAATATTTCACAGTGAGTTATTTTAGCATACCTAATACTGCACAAAGTACACTGTTAACCTTTCCATAATGTGTTTCCTCTACAATAATTAAATAATTCTGAGGCTCTAAAATACATTGAAATTATCTAAATAATTTATTAAATCAATAGAACTTATAAACTTGATATTAAATACTTATTTTGTTAAATCTAACTATATTTGGGAAAATTAGTGGAAAATACTCGATAATCGAACGTTATCAGTTATCGAGTATTTTCCTGGGTATCTGTATCGAGTTGGAAACTCTAGTATTGTGTTAACCCTAATTTATATTACACTGCAAAATAAAGGCAACACATGCTCATGGCATGTTTCAAAATAATAACTTTAGTACTTGTGCTCAAGAAATTGCCCAACTGGCTATAATTCCCAGTATTTACCGACCCTCACGCTCCTCCCCTTGTAGAAGACAGTGTTGAGATATTTCAGTTTTGGCTGTGTGTAACTCTCAGTACATGCTTTATATAACTTGACTACCATGCTTGCATTCATGCATTTTATTTACATAGGTATTACCAAATATTTTAGCATTTAGCAGAGGAAATAAGAAACACACATTTCCCATGTCTTCTGTCCTAAGGTAATGGGAAATATCAGACTCAGGGAAGATCTGAGTGTGCAAATCGGCATATCTAAGACCAGCATGCAAATTTAATGCAAGAATCTTTTGCTCAGTCTGACACTGCTCCATTAGATGTTCTGAGTCTAGAATTACTGAATGAGCAACTGTGATAAAAACTGTGATTGGAGGACTTACGTATGCACATGGTGAACGTGGGGTCAGGGACATAACCAGGTTTACATATGCACCTGTAGCTGCCCAGAGTGTTCACACAGTTTCCATTTGGACACACACCCTGTAGCTGGCACTCATCTAGATCTGTGAAATATTGAAGAGTTGACAGTTAATTTAAATGTTTTTCAAAAAATTTCTTCACCTTGCAGAACAAAAACAAACAAACAAAAAAACACAATTAACCACCTTTCTCCTTCACACCTGGTATACCTGAATTCATATACTTCCATTAGTGCATTAAGTACTATTCATTATTATGTTTCTAGTACATGAGTTTATTACTGCAATGCCTGAAAAATCTGCTGCTGTTAGTCAGCTAGCATTGATGAACTCATCAGTGCTTAAGGATTCTCTGTTTGGTGGTCCTGGCATTTAAGGCAAGAAGTGCATAGCACACATATACACATAAGAATGCACTTATGGACAGAATAGCAAGGGTAAGTCTGGAGATCTGCACAGCTTTGGTAACTATTGGTGGTTCAGTGGTTAATATTTTCCACCCCAGGATGCCTTCAGGTTCCAGGTTCAAACCCTGGCTGGGGCCTTGCTGTGTGGAGTGTCCCCGCAGGAGTTTCTTCCTGGTACCCAAGCTTCCTCCTACAAACCAAGTCTTTGTAGATTCTGTATTGGCCACGGATGGTGAGGTAGATAAAGTGCTGTATGAATGTATGGTTAAAATGTGACCTGTAGCTAAACTGCTTTGAATGGTTAGTAAAACTAAAAAGTGAGTACATTACAACTAAAATGTCAAATGTTGTAGAACTGTATTCTTTCCTATGCAGCTCTCTGTTAATGCTTTAATTTAAAGTGTGTGAGTGGCCGGATCATAGTTAGTGACACCAGTGTTGGTCAAGTTACTAGTAATTAGTTACTAATTACTGATTACTTCTCCAAGAAAGTAATCCCGTTACTTTACTGATTACTTATTTTCAAAAGTAATTAGTTAGTTTATTACTTAGTTACTTTTTAAAAAGATGACACAAAACCTGAATACGTAATAAAGCAATAGACCTTTCAGCCCAGTTCTAGTGTTTTATGCATGATACATCATATAAAACTGAATCAAATGAAAAACTCTCTTTTTTTAAATTGTTTTATTAGTTTTAATCTTTTAACTTTATGCACAATTAACTATATGCAACAGCAACATTCGCTGGCTGGAAGAAATTTGTTTAACAGTTAAACCTATTTTCTGCATATTCCAGCATAAAAAATAAAATAATGTTTTGTGTTTAGACTCACTCTTTCAAATAGATGCAAGTAAAACACATCAAAAAATAAATAAAATCAAAGACTCAGCGGCACTGAGTCCTGTCGCAGGAGTGGGGTGGGTGGAGGTTTGCCCGGTGCCACAGCCGTCATGTCAGTGGGAGGGTCCGGGGGTTTCTCACATTCCCGTGGCAGCGTGCTCGGTACTTGCTCAGATTTGAAGTTTAAATTTTCGCTGTAAAAAGAAGTTTTCTTCCCATGCAGAGTGCACAGCAGACGCTAATGTTTTTGTCACTTTTTACAGAATCAAACTCAAAGTAATGTCAGTACTTCCAAGCTTTAAACGCTGCACGGTCGTACTCTCTCCGCACTCCATATTATCCATTGTTGATCTGCACACGTCTGTTGCTGCCACGGGCGTCGCACGTGCTTACGTCATTGTCATGAGACACTCTCACAAACAAAATCACAGTTTAGTAATGCAGTAAGGCAGCGTGCTTACGGGAAAGTAACAGTAATCTAATTACTTTTTTGCAATAGTAATCCTTTACTTTACTCGTTACTTTAAAAAAGTAATCAGATTACAATAAGGCGTTAACGTGTTATCCAGTTTGATGGTGAAAAGGAGCTCAGTTGTTTCAGGTGGCATGTTTTGACAGCCTTCTCGGTTGATCTTTTACTCCTGAGGTCCTTCATGCTATTCTCCTACTAAAACAGCCTTTATGCAACAACAACCTTTTATGAACGAGGAAACGTTTGTGAGGCAGTCGTTACTGATGCTAATGTAAATCTCTGTCAACTGAAATTGTAATTATTTTTAAACAGGAAATCCAGATGAACTCAACTGCTACCACTACACTGGACTATTATTGAAAACATACTATACTTTTTGCAAACATACAAACCACATTATTACTACTACATCAATCATTTTTAGAAAGTCTGCAGTAGTCTGTTGTTGTGAAGAGAGGGCTCAGCATGAAGGGAACGCTGTTAATTTAGCGTAGATAGTGAAGAGGCTAAGAGCTGTAAGTAGTGACTAGACCCATAAGCAGTGGTATTTAGCCAGGATGACTCCTGGTTGTCTCTTCTGGTATCCCTACATGACCAGACACATAGAAAATGGGTGGATGGTTCAGACTATTTGTTCTTCAGCATTCTAAGCAGATGCTGGTGAACATGTTTGTGTCTTTACTTTATATTTTGTGCAGTACCACACTTTGAATGTCATGGAAAAAAATGACTTCCTCTCCATGTTCTGAGCAGCCAAGCAGAACAGTCTGCTGGAAAAGGTCAAGCTCCTCTTTTGTGGGTTCTTGTAAAAGAGTTGGTGCCACAAAAACACTGGCCCACTTCCACTTTGCAGTTAGTGGTTTCTAGACTGTCATCAGTCAGGAAACACCCTGAACAATCAATGATTAAATTTAGCCTGAGATTAACACCACCCTTACACAGCTGTAACCTAATTTAAAGTGCATGCTGCATGTGTGTCAGTGAGGCTGCTTAGTCCCAGTTAAGAGTCACTGACTCTTGGTTTTTGTGGATATCGTGCAACTTTCAGTAGGTTCTTTTTTAACTTAGACACTGGTGGAAGTTGCTTTGGAAGGGCCAGTTTCTTAATTTGAATATAACATAGAGATAATACTTCTCAGCTCTATTCACACTTTTGGATGCAAACTCAATCGCAGAGTATTAGAGTATCTGTAACTCTTGTCACTTACATAAACTGCTTTGAATATTTTTACAACATTTAGAAATGCTGTTACTGCCTAGTTATAACCACATACAGGAGGCTTTCTGCTTTAAAATAAAAGTCCCCATCAAGAGGCTTAGAAGGGTTAGGAGAGGCGTAACTCACAAGTTTGTGGCCATTTGTGGTATTTGGTCTTAAGCATTGGGCATACTGAAATGTTGATGTTTTTAAAAGTAGTATTGCAATCGTTTTTACAGTAGACCCAGAGGCAGACATGAATGTTAGTACCACATTTTGTGACACCACCCCGACAGTTAAAACAGAGAAACTTCATACTCATAATGGCAGTACAGGAATAGTCAGGTGGCTTCACCTGCACAACGGTGGTGCCATGGTAGGTGTCCCCGGCAGAATTTGTTTCCCCTGTGTCGGGAGCACGCCCTGGGCTCTCCAAATCACGGACAAACAGTATCCCACATTCTTGAGTTTTAGTTCACAAACACTTCTTATAACGACTAACTACTCCTGAAACTTTGGAGGTTTTAGCTCTTTATACAGTAAAGTTACAGTGGGATACAAATAATATCAGGTTGATCCTGCCACGATTTGTTCCCCCGGTTCAAATCATGGACAAACAGTATATAGTGTTTTTAATCCCATTTTGCAAAGAGAGGCATTTTTTGAAAAATGTATTGATAACACTGTTGAATATTCTTCCACAGTTAAAAAAACAACTACATGTGAAATAATTGCACCATAAAGATGGTTTGTTTTTCTGTTTTTTAAAAGAGGTAGTAGTTTTTTTTATTGCTACCTGTAATTAACTGCAGTTAACTTTTATTTGTTTAATTGTTTACAAAAGGTTTGAGGTGTGGAATAAACTGCAATGGAGTTTGAAAACAAAACGTGGGTGTGTGTAGTTGGAGGATGTGTTTGTGCCGGGGAGGAGGGGGCGCAAAGATTTTCTTGTAAAACAAAGGGGGGCCTAGCAAAAAATGTTTGGGAACCACTGAACTACAGGGAACCACACGTGTCTTTACCACATTATTATAAGCTATATAAGCATTACGATGTTAGAAACAGTAGAATAAATTCTTACCTTGGCAATGAGAACTGTTGACTCTTATGTAACCCTGAGGGCAATCTATCAGGGGGAAAGCTGATGACGGGAGCATGTGAAGAGCAAAACAAAGAGAAGGAGCACATGTTAGTCACAGTTTTGAGAGGAAATGTCTGGGTTCTTATTCTGTAATAATTCCAAAATACATTCATGAGTGTTCAATTAAAGTCTCACAACATCACTAAAACAAAAAAGCATAAATCATGTTCCTGAAGAAAAGAAACATGTATTCACTCTAAAATTGTAAAAAAAAATGTTAATTATAGTCCATTTAAGTTAACAGCATACCTTTACCGTGGTTTAAGTGAAGGTATTGTATTGCATATTTCTATATTTATTGATTTATTTTTTGCTATGTAACCTCACACTGCCTTGGTTGGTAGTCAAATTCAAATTTAGACTGTCATTGAGAATGAGAACATAGTCAATATAAATATGTTTGTCACTATCCAAGCTGTTTTGCGTATGTGTATAACGGAATTACATATTTAAGGTGTATTTTAATCTCTGTGGCTTCAGTATGTTGCTGTAAAATGAATATAAACTATTTGTATATGTAAACAAATACGAGTGGTTGAAGAGTAGATACGATTAAGTTCTAAACCAAACAGAGATCAAAGGGCAAAAGGGAGAAAAAAATCATATTAAACTGTATATAGAGATGAGCTGAGATAAGAATACATTTATTTGAGCTTCTTCACGCAATAAGATGAGCAGCAACGCCTCTATTATCTGTAAAAATACACTGGATTCATTCATTGAAAAATTACTAAATTGAGGTAATGAAAGAATAATTAAGACAGGACAGAGTTGCAGGGAAGGAGGTGGAGGTAGCAGCTAAACAGCAACATTGGTACACAGTATTGCAAACTTGGGAAGTCAGTCTCACTGCAGTACAGCTGGACAAAGGAACCAGTGGGTAGGTGGTACCCAAATACCCAAAAGAAGATTGATATTTTGTTGAGAACAAAACAAGGCAATGATTGTTTGACCAAGGAAGCCAGTCTATTTACCAGTTACCAGAGTCTCCATCGCACAATGGGCTATTTTACACTTAAATGTTGAAAAAAACCCAAAACAAAACAACTCATGCCTCCACCATTCCTGAGGAGAGAACAGTTAGTGTAAATCTCTGGCCCTTTGGTGACTCCCACTAAAATGCTGGATATGCTAAATGGCCTGTATTTGTATAGCGCTTTACTTAGTCCCTAAGGACCCCAAAGCGCTTTACATTACATTCAGTTATTCACCCATTCACACACAC
>VUQG01045879.1:0-33275 GCA_015106755.1 Etia nguti
AGAGATTTCTGAAAAAATTTAAACGTACAGCTCTGCTATCACTTCCAACATAAATGAAGACAGAAAACTAAACAGCAGCAAGGTTTGTAGGGTTACTGAAGTTGGACTAGCTGGTATATAATGATGTGCTACATGATCGCTAGCGACACAGCTATGTTAGCATAACATTAGCACAGTGAAGCTGGAGGACGAACAAACTTTTTTTCCACTCAATAAAAGCCAACGTGAGGGTTCCCGATGGTTAGGAACAAATGTAATCGCATGGCAGGATGCTGTAAATGGACCAAACTTCAGTCAGGAGAACAACTGAGATAATCCATCCACAATACGAGGTTAGTCATTAATATACTGCTGCATGGGCTGGGCTGTAGTTACATCATAAGGTTTTAAAAACTGAGCTTTAAAATGATTAGCGGTAATAAAAATCGAAAGAGACCGACAGTGATCACTGAGTGTTTTTAGGGGCTTGTTGAGATGAAATAGAACAAGATACAAAGCATTAAAATATGTTAAAAGCGCAATAGCCCTATTAAACGCAGAGTACTTTGGGCCCGGAAGCAGGATTCAGCACGTCATCACTTAAAGACCGGATAGGTGCAGGGAACTCATTGGCATATTAAAGAAACCACATGATTTGAGGTTCGTGACATGGGACATTATCATGCTGGAGGCTGCTATCAGAACATGGGTACATTGTTATCATAGAGAGATGGAAATGGTCAGCAACAATACTCAGTTAGGCTGTGCTGTTTAAGCAATGTTCAGCTGGTACTAAGGGTCCAAGAAATTATCCCCCATACCATGACACCACCACCACCATGTTCTCTTGACACAAGACAGGATGGACTCAGGCTTTTATGTTGTTTATGCCAAATTCTGCTCGTACCATTTGACTTATTAGGTCAGGCAATGTTTCTCACTCATTTATTCAGATCCTCAGTTTGAAATGCCTGAATGCACTGCTCACTCACTGCATCTTTTGGCATGAGCTTAACACACTATAGTTTCCCGAATACCTTATACACAGATTACTTAAGGAAATGTTTGTGTTTATTAACAAATATATGTATAAATGTCCCAAAATGTAAGCTGTGATAGTAAATAGATGGAAAATACACATTTGAAATAAAGTGCAAAAATAGACTACAGCCTTACTTTCATTGATCTTTTTTATGCACAGTGCTTGACCTCTATCACACTTCATTCTCTGACTCTTTGAATATTAAAAAGCTGACAGCAGTGTGTCCATTAATATTAAAACTCTCCCTGCATATGTAATAAGTTTGGCCATCATGGATTCAGCACTTCCTCTTAAGGGATATTGTGACTTGGTGAACAGTAAAAAAAAAAAAAAATGTACACACCAGGTTGTCACCATATTTTTAGCAAAGTTTTCTACAAACAGGAGGATGGGACTCAGGAGGTCAGGCGGTAGAGTGGGTTGTCTATCAATTAGAAGGTTGATGGCTCGAATCCCCCGCTCTGCATGTTGAAGTGTCCTTTGGCAAGGCATCGATCCCTGAGTTGCCCTGATGCATCTGTCTGTGTGCAAATGTTAGACAAAGTACTCAGGTATAGAAAAAAGTGCTTGCATGAATGTGTATGTGACTGGGTGAATGAGGCTTGTAGTAAAAAGCAGTCTGAGTGCTCAGTTATTGTAGAAAAGCACTACATAAGTACCATTTACACACTGTGTCATTAGTTCTGATGTCATCATTAAGTGCAGGTCAAAATCTTTACTTTTGTCCTTCTCTAATCCTCTTGGTCTCTTGGTCTCAGAATTCACCTCTCCTTTTTTTCACAGAGTTGTGTAGTTAAATTATTAGACTTGTGAGTATTGGTATAAGAGAGACAATGTCATGGTGGAAGGCCTCATGGTTAAGCTTATCAAATTTCCAGAGTAAGGTCTGGACAAATTCTCAGGACTGCTCTGCCATGCTGAAGCTACCTGAGTCATTAGTAATGCTAGCAGCCATTTACTGTATGTCATAGCAGGCTGCCAGGTATTCATCTGTGTGGGAGACAGTGACATGTTGAATCTGTTCCTTTTCTCTACTGGGCACTTATCACATTGGATATTAAGTTTCAAGACTTTTTTTGCAATCTAATTTTCCAAGTCTATCCCTGCTCTAATATTGTCATTTCTCATAATCCGCCATTCCCACCTGCTCTCTGCCTGCCTCTCCGAACAAGTCTCACAAGCCACTTTTATACAGCCTGTTCAAGGTGGGAATATTGTGGGGTTTTTCCAACTCACCATTCTGTGGAACAAATGGAGGATCTCGGTTATCGGACCTTTAAACCACCAACATAGGTATTAGCAAAGCTGAATTAATGTTTGTGTAATGGGCAGAGATGGCACCCCAGAACCTACAATGCGGATATAGTCTAAAAAAACAATCACACACCAGGGGAGTATTACAAACTAAAACCAAAGGTTTCATTAAGAGGGGTTTTCTGAACCCCATTAAGGCAAAATCCCTGAGTAGAAACAAGGGCTTCAGTAAAAGGAAATTAAGCTGAACATGTGCAGCGCTGTTACACTCAAGTTTACTGTAGGGATGTCAGACGAACCAATGCGCTTGATACCAAAGTTCTAAAAACATTGCAGTATTTGTTTTGTTTTGTTTTTTTTCTTTTTTTTTTTTCCAGTACTGTAGGTAACATAGGCTGCATATGCAGTGACAAAGGTTGTCAAAAAATTTATACTTGGAACCAGCCCTCCCCTCCCATTAACACCTGATTATTTCAACAGTAGCACAAATGTGGTGAAGCATCTTAAAGACTGACACATCAGTCTTTATGAGTAATTTGGAGAAGCCATGAAAGCTCCTGTTTCAAAACACTTAGTATTAAACAGTTGCTGTAAATGGTACAGATACAGCCACTTAAAATTGCCACTTTCAGCCAGAGGCTAGCTGGCTAACTGTTAGTTGTCAGCTAGCAGTCAGCCGCTGGGAGTCCCCCCTTCTACCCTTGGAGCCTATCTACTTTCCACTATAAACACGCTCTTTTCACTCAATTGCAGAGAGTCATCAAGAGATAGCGCTTTCTTCAAAAAAACCTTGACTTGGATAGGAGGCTATAGGTGATTTTCTCAGTATTACTGTAGGGTCTTTACCAAGCACATTGATTTGGCACTATATAAATAAAACCAAATTGAATTTCTGACTGAACTGACTGAAACTAGCCCACTGAATGAACAACCGGCTGTGAAGTCAGTTCCTTGACTCCCCGCTCAAACCAAGGAGTCAAGGAGGCGAGGAATCGAGGAGGGGGCCTAAGGGTACATCTTTCACCATCTTACAATGTTGTGATAACAGCCATTCCCCAACTCTCTGTGAATGGTACTCATGGCCATTGGTCAGTGGTCTTTGATCAGTGGTCTTTGATCAGTGATCTTTGATCAGTAGGCTTTGATCAGTGATTGTTGATCAATGGTCATGACAATTTGCATATTAACGATCAAGGAACCGACCTCACAGCCCATTGTTTATTCAGTGGTGCTAGTTTCAGTCATTGTCCAAATACACTGTTTATAAGATTGGGGAAACCTGCAATCAGCTGAGACTGAAGAAGTCACTTGGATGAGTGACAAAATGTTTCTCCCACAGAAAACGCTACGTCCAGATGAACAGAATCAACCTTTTGGGATTTACTTACCTGGATGATTGAGCATGCATCAAGACATTTACAGTCAGTTTGAGCATTCAGACATTTTGCACTGCAAATCACCAAAACTATTTTCAGTAAACAGTTTTTCATTCATCCATTTCAATCTAATCTAATAAGTAGATACAATTGGGAAGAAAATTAAATAAAGAAAAATAATATTCTAGCACACAAGCTTCATCATAGATCCCAAACCAGATGTGGAGGTTATTTCTGAGATTGGTAGAACTTAATTTTTCATTTAGCCTATTTGCTTGGTTGTTACTTCTTCAGACCTCTGTTTGAAATACGAGCATATTCTTCAATTTTTTCAGTTAGGCTACAACTTAATATTTTGATTTATTCTTTAGATTTAGTTAAACCCTTAAAATGTGCAAAAGTCTTGGGCGACCCATAATTTCTCTATTTTTTGCATATTTTCTCACTATTTTGCATGACTTTAACATTGTTTTTTAAGTGCTCTGTGGCCTTGATCAAGGTATTTCAAAGTTGCTCTTTGGACATTGGCTGCTTTTTAAATCATTTCCAGTCCTGTCCTCAAACCTGACAGGTATTAGACCAGTGTTAGACCAGTGTTATCTTGATAGATGTGTGTGGGTGTGTAACTTATAAACTGTTTGGGCTGAGTTTTATGGTTTTGGGATAACGTCTTTAGATGATTATGTGAATTCTATAAATTTAAGGTTTTCCTACTTGATATTTAGTTTTGTTGTTTTAGCAAGTCAGCAATAATGGTCGAATGCAGGCATTACTTTCTGTCTGGCTTGTTCAGTGTGCACAACCCATATTTTATTTTCTGCAAACATATATCTAGTTATGATTCTTTCATAATTATAGATCCCTGAACAAATTTAAAAGGTATAAATATATAGTGTAGCAAGCCTGTAAATGAATGTGCCGCCACGCTGCTCCCCCTGGTGGATACACAAGATATTACCACTGGTTTTTCTAAATGCTGTTTTAGGAGCATTACTACGTACGGAGCCCCGCAAGGGACATTGGAGAAAAAAAAAATTAAGAGGAACTTTTGCGAGATCTCACAAAACTTTTTCGAGTCCATCATGGTCCTGTCAGGGGTGAGGCGGCCATTTTAAGTTTTAGCTAGCTAGCAAATGTTATTAATCCTGCTTGTATGTAATGTGAACAGACAGTGTTAGTTTACCAGAATCAGCACAATTACTTGTGTCTAAAATGTGTTATGTTTCACTTAAAGTCCCTGATTGAACCTTAGAAAAGTCTACCAGCAACTAGACAGAAACAGTGGCAGCTTGCCTTTACAACTCTATTTGATCAGCAACGAAAATATAGTGCCAAGCCACTGGAAGCACATGAAATAATCAGAGCTCCAGCTTTCATATAATTTTTTTATTGTTTTTTTTTTTCACCATTATTTTTTTGATGCAGGGAGATGATTTCTGCTCACTGTGCAACACAGAAGAGACTTGTATGTCTAGATTGAAAGAAATAACAGTGAAAACTTTCCTTATTAGTCTTAAAAAGCATTTTGAGCTTTTAAGATATATCACTTTTGATGACTGGCTGAAAATAATTTTATTTCATGTGCAGGCAGAAAACAATCAGGCAGCTGCTGGCAATCTGTTTATTTACAACATGCATAGACACATGGAAGGACCCCCACACACACATACACACAAAAAAAAATCCACCCACAGCTGAAGCTGAATAATCCTTCTCTGCATTCAATTCTCAAAGTGAAAGCTGTCAAAAGAGGACACAACTCTACAACTTAACCAGCAGGACAGTGCTAGTAAACTGTGTGTGTATGTGTGTTTGTGTCTGTTGTGGTCAGTGATTTTGTTGCACTTCAGTTGCGGAGGGAATTTGACTGCTGATATGCTCATTGCAGCCCACGGCAAGACAAGTGTGTGAGTGAGTGTATGTGTTTGCTTGTGTGTATGAGTCACTGGTGCTGAGAGGAAGTGGCATTTGGGTGGGCAGGAAGTGACCTGTATCTCAAACGGGATGCAGCAGAACTGGTGACCAGACTCACAGACACTGTGCTTGTGTGTGTTTTATCTAAGGAATTGTTTCATAGGGAGGCCATGCTTGGAAGAACCACAAAACAGTGTCAGCAGTAACATAGTAGATAGAAATAGATGAGAAAGCATAGAGGGGGGTTGTCTTGGTTAGAGGACCATGAAATCATCACCCATTACTAAGAAACCTATAGAAGCTACTTTCAGCTGCTCCTGTATCCACAAAGGGATGCTCCACATATTTGATTTGACAGATTTTTTCACCAGATGCTCTTCCTGACACAACACCAAAGGGATTTGTGTCTCCTCCCAGGATTAAACCAGCGATCTTTTACTTGTTAAGGCAAATTTGTAAACCACCACGGTATGTAGCCACACCTTTTCAAAAACACCTATGATTTGGAAAAAATACAGCTAGTAGTCTGTCAGCACACCTGCTCTTATAATGACAGCTATAGATGTAATGATTGATCAGCTGATCAGTGACTGAAAGTGATCACTTTTTAACCGATCAATCAGCCTCAGATATAGCAGAGGCATGCAGACCTTGCAGCACATTGCAGTGATGCAGAATGCAAGAAGTCTGGTTGTTCTTCTAGCTGTGTAAACACGCAAGAAGAGTTCACAACCCCAGGATGTGAACTCTTCTCTGAAACAAAATGGAATATGTGACAGAATATGTAATATGTGTAAATAGCATTAGAATTATGCCCAATAATGCTAATGCTAAAGCTGTAGCCAGTAATCTGACAGTGCATCCATCTGTTGTTTCCTCAATATCAGCAAACATTTGAGCTTAGTTTGTTCCTACGTTTTCTGTCTTTTACTGTGTCAGTAATATTTGAACCCTTTGAGGTCTAAATCATCATACATCAGGGCTGTCAAACTTATGCATTTTACATCATACAGCCCACTTCGACCTTAATTGGGCCAGGCCAGAAAAACTACTCCTTTCTGTCAGTGAAGTTTAACTATTCGTTTAATCCCTGAGATATCTTGACAAAAATTCTACTGTAGTAAATGAACAAAGTCTTAAATTGTAAGAAAACAATTGCAAGTCCTTAAATTTGTCAGAAAAAAAACATGTAAAATTACATGTTGCAAAACAAAACAACATAAAACTGAAACAAAACAAAGAAAAAACAGGAGTCTTTCACTTTAAAAATATTTTGTCCACTACAGAGGACATAATGAATAGACTGGGTATCTGGAGGACATATAATTCATTGGTCAACATAAAGATTATGTTTTTAATGTGAGCACTTATAGAGTCTGTACAGATGACTGTATTGTTAAGTATAAAAGCCTATCCGTACTGTCAGACATGTGTGATATGTACGAATGAAACATCTCATGTATAGCAACGCCGTTAATGCGAGCAAGCGCAAGTAGGTCAAAAGAAATCATCTACGCCCTCTTTCAGCCATCTGTCACCTTTAGGTGGTTTAGTGTACCCTTTATTGGTGCTGTCAGCACTGTCTTCTGGACTGTCTGCATAATGAAACAGCTTTGGATTGAAATGAAGTAGACAGTAAGAAAGACACACCAGTCAAGAGAGTGAAGGAGAAATACTTGTGCGTGAGTGTGTTTTGATCAATAAGTGAGGCATCCATGCAGTCAGCCTTGTTAATGTGTCTCACTAGCAATGACCCTTAAGGCAAGAAGAAGGACAGAAGAATTCGAAAAAAGGCAGAAACGTAGGAAAAAGATGTGGAGAAAGCATTTGTTTCTTCACTGTGGCTTCATCTTTAGAAAAGAATTTTTCATGGAATTTGAATTGAAATTGCCGTGCGTGCCACGTTGTTCAACACTTTATTTCAAAATACAGACAAATAGCACTGCTGATGAGAAGAACTCTTTATGTTACTGGACAGTGATGCAGAAAAGAAAGGTCACGCAGTCTTTATGAAACAAAAGGATCGCAGAAATACGGACGTATTTCGGTATGCAGCGTTCCAGTTTTATCTTCTAAAATGTGTTTTCAAACACTGAGTACATTCTGAGAGAGTGCTATCAGAGATCCTCTTCATTTATTCAGAGCGTCACACCCCCGGTGCCTTCTAAGTGCATTCTGGCCAGGAAGAAGATGCAGCAGAGTTCAAATTTCACCGTGGTGAATTCTATTAAGGTAATCAGATAAACTTGCTGGCAGGAGAGCTGCCACTCTACAACAGTGAAAATACTCCACAGTGTACACAGCACTGAAAATGAGAGCCAAGGATGTAAGTGGCAGGAAGTTATTAACACTTTTAAACTCGTTTGGTGACATGCCAAATTTTTACTGCACGCATCTGGTTAAACACACAGCAAAATTAAAACCGAGCTTAAGAATTAATCGCTTAAAATACGACAGTGACAAAGGTGTATATTACGGAGGAGCGTTGGGCAATATTTCCTAGAGACATGGGTATGTAAAGAATACCTGACCCTGTAATTACCAAAGAAGGAAAATAGGACTTAAGTAACACTGTTTTAGAAGGTATTCAGAAGGCTCTCGACCAGTGGCCCAGTTTCAAAAGGTTGAAGGTCAATACTGCTCTATAACTGTACGCACAGAAATTTGGCACTGGAGTCGTAATACTACTTATATAGTTTGTTGAGCCAAGAAAAAAAAAGGAATTTGCTCCATCTCCAACTCAGTCTGAAGCTGGCTGCTTTTGCCAGATCCATCTGTGTTATGGCTCCAGCTCTGATTGGTAAATGACAGGACACAGTGAGAGCTGGATGTGACTCCTGGCTGACAGGCTGGCTGGGTGTCCAAAGCTGCTCTAAATGGGATTGTTCAAATGTAACAAGGGGATGATGGCAGTGAAAGCATTGTTTTGCCATTTTTTTTCTCTTCTGAGAAGGGAAGCATACTGTCTATAATCTGTGTTAATGCCATGATCCAGGATTTATTTGGTAATTTAACAGAAAAGCTTATGTAAATATTATATATTTTTTTAAATTCATTGAATAAACCGGACAAACACTAATGATTATTTGTTGTTTATCTTTTATTTCTTGTGTATTTTATGAAATTTTTTAGAGAAAAAATTTGTCTACAGGACCTGATATATGGCAGATGAACACGATAAAGGTCCTAGATGGGATTAAAATAAGCTTTGTTGCTGTTCATTGTCTAAATGCTTAGTCTTTGATGCAGTATAGTGTGCTAGTTAGTCAAGAGAGAGGCACTAAGAGACTGTGGTTTATGTGATCATTTAGAAACTATCCCCTGCATGAATCTGTGTGTGTATGTTTTTAAACAAAAAAAGGTTTTACAAGCTGTGTGTTGTCCTGAACTGAACTGAATGATGTGATGAAAATGCCAAAAGAAAAGAAAGTTGAACATAACATATCCTTGATTCATTAAATGCCACCATAAGAGCCACTGTCAGAATACAGTCGCAACGTGTCATATTGTCAAAATGTGACATTACATGAGTGTCAGGTTTTAAAACTACATTGACAGGGTTAAGGCGACTTCTCAAAAATGATCTGTCCCTAGTATCTGCTGCAGTGTAAAAAAAAAAAAAGGCCCGATGACAGTGACAAAGATGGAACAGCTTTAATAGCAAATTAAACAGCCAAGCCTCACATGACATACAAGAAAACAAAAAACTCTCCAAGACGTAAAGTGCAATGGTGAGAATGTTGACAGCATGCAAAGATGATAAAGGCCTGACAGCAGTGCTTCAGTTATCTTCTAGTTTGAGACCATGTAAACAGACAAGGTTAGGGCAACTTCTCAACAATACTGTTAAAAAAAAGAAAGAAAAAAATACAATTTTAAAAGTATATTATTTCATTTCTAAAATCAACATTCAATTAATATGTTCGATCTATATAGATGACAGAAGTAAACTGACGGATGGACAGACGACAGACAGACAGAGATAGATAGATGACTAAGCTTATCAGCAACATGTAAAATATGTATTTCAGTAATGATGCATGTTAGGATAGTGAAGAGAGATTGCTTTGTTAAGTTGAAGAGGGAGCAGCTGTAGTGAGTGCATGAGACAGAGCAGGCTACAGCAACTGGAAGTATTAAGGGGAAGAAAAAAAACTTAAGCAGCATTCAAGAAATATGAGATATGAAAAACATATGGCATCCAGAGGATGTATTATATTGCTTATGAGGACAAGTATTACTACTTTTTCCTCATTGTCTTGTTTATGTAACCACCTTCACTTCCAGACAATATTGTATCAAAGGTTTCCCACTGCAGGCTTAAGAAGACGCCTTCATTGAAGCTCAACAATGACACCAGTGAAACAATATTGCAATGCAACTGCATTTGGGTGAGTTTGACTCTATTGACAGCCACTGGAAGTGAAAAAAGGTACCTAAAGATGGAAAAAAGATATAATCACCAAGAACTTTAGCAACACGCGTATCAGGTTAAAATATAAATATGTCATAAATAGATGTGCCAAATATGGCATGTTGTGTACCTACAAACCTGCTTCCCACCTACCTTTGGACTGTACATGCATTTGATGAGTCATGATTTGTAGAATCAAATAACTCCTGGACTGACAGCATGAATACAAGACTTGTAATAAAGCAAGAGAGTTATGATTACCTCAAGAGCCCCTTGTGAAAAAAAAAGATGTAGGAGAGTGAAAGAAAGACAGAGCAGGATGCGCAAGGCGTAGAGTTAATAAGTTCACGGGGAAAAAAAGACATGAGAAGGGTTCTACAAATTTATTTTCAGAGATTCTCTCATATGCAATCATGTGACTACAATTAAAAGTCATCTTCGTTGCTCTAAATGTCATCTTACCACACAGGCTAACTGTGATACGTTCATTTTATTTATTACATTGTTCCAAATATAACAAATAAGAAGTGTTCAGTGTAAATATGCAGTGTTTAAATTGAGAAGTAAATGGTTTCAAGAAAATGCAGAATTGCTGTAACTAACGACAACAACTGAGAAAAACGGAAGGTGCTAAAAGAGTAAGTGGCAGCCCTGATTGAAAAAATTCCATGCACAAACCACTGTAATTGTACCGTGATTGCTACAAAAATAAAAGCAAAGCATAGCCCATGTAAATGCCATGCAGTGATTACGCTGCACAATTACGCCCTTCTTTGGAGTAAACATAATCACCTTAAGATATTGCTCTTGTTTTGTGAAAACGTTGCTGATATTATAGCAAGTTTCCGTGCTAGGTTGCTATGTGTGTGGTTTTCTGTTTTCTTTCTGTCTTTCTATATAACCCCTGGTCTTCCTCTCTTGCCATCAGAACGCTAACAACTTGTGGCACTTAGTTAACTTGAGACAACATGATGTCTTCAGTCTGTATGTGTGTGTCTGCATCTTGTCTGCAGTGTATATGTCTCAGTGTGCATGACAGTGAGTCCACCCTGGGGAGTGGTCTGGTGTGCGTGTGTGTGTGTGTGTGTGTGTGTGCGTGCGTATGTGCGCACTATTTTTAGGCACATCTCAAACAGAATGCATCTTGGGAAAAGGTACAAGTTCAGCCGAGCGAGCATGATTCTTACAGTCAGTTCTCTCTCTTTTTTCTCTTTCTTCTTTTCTCTCCTTTACCTTTCACTTTATGTTACTAATTTCCCTGTCTTGCTCGTCTCTTCATATCCTCGGTTTTCTATTTCCCTGTGTTTAAAAAAAAAACCTGTAAATTTGCGATTACTACAGTATTTCTCACTACATCCATCCACTAACAAATTCTTCTTCAAACAAAGACAGTCATGTTATCAATCATGTTTTACTACTGTCATGAATGCAACCAAAGGTGCTCTGCCAAACTGGGAACTACTACCTGAATTTAAGTATACATGTCTATTTTTAACTTCCAGCAAAGACTTTGGGATTGATGTGAAAATGACTTGAAAAGCCTCCTAGCATTTATTCTCTCTTTGGTATTCTGTGGATGCTCTCCACCTCACACTGCAACCCCTCCTCTCTTCCCTGCTTTCTCTCCCAGCCAGAGGAACGTTTGGTATTCCAGGGATTGTCTGCTCTTCTTTTCTCTCCAGTCTACTCTCCTGCTTTTGTCCCCTCCTTGCTCTTTCCAACTATCTTCTCTTGCATCTTGATGCCTCTTCTTTCTGCCTTTTTCTTTAAGTGTACACAAGTCGTTTTTTAATTTTATTTTTCAACACACTGATTTTGTCACAGAATAAGCATTCATTCATTTATGGGTGTTACGCATGGGTCAAGGTCACACATGCCATTACTTTACACATCAAGTATTTTACCCCGTGTCCTTTAAGAATCACAAAATCAAACTAATATCTAAATGCAGAGGCATAAAATACAGTCAGTCAGGAGACGGACATGTTAGTACACACAGAATACGAGACAATTGCCATCAAGTATAGCCTCAAGGGACTGATCTGATCACCAAATAAACTGCAGCGAGTGCTGGGATTGTCCTCTGAATGTTCTCTACCGAAAACAGTGAAGAAGACTTGTATCAATAACAGTAAAATCGAATTGCATCATAAAAATGTGAGAGAGAAAAGTTCAGAAAACAGAAAAAAGGTTTTATTGAAAAAGCGCAAGTTACAACGACGACGAAACTTCAGGGGTGCATTATATTTTATGAGCACTGTTACTTTGTGTAGTTTGATTTGGTTTTAAAATTGGTGGTTATAATCTTGCTACTTTTTATGTTGTACTGGCACTCTTGTGCCATCACCATGTTATTAAAAGGATAAAGCACCAAGTGTTTAGTTAACCTTCTGAAATCTCAGTTATCATAAGTGGCAACCACAAGTTTACCATAAACCTATATTTTGAAGAATTGTTTTTCTTTAGGTTTGTTTTTGAAAAACTGTGAATAGTTTTTGATGTCTGTCAGTTGAAATTATTATGTTCTTTGGTTCCTCGTGACTTGGGAGAACAGTTTAATAATACTTAGGGTTTCACTTAGAATTGGGGTTGGAGTAATCACCAATGATGACTGAGAGCTCGAGGGTGAAAAGCCAGAAAGCAATTGACATCTATGAAGAAGATATATAAATTAGTTTTTCACTTTCAGCATTTGGGTTTTTTGTACACAGCACTATGGTTGTTGTTAAGGTTGCTTTAAATTTCTTCCCTGTTAGTTTATATATTTTTATTTTGTGAAAAAGTTGCATTCATCAATTTTCTTAACTATTCATCCAATTTATAATTGCAGGACAGGTGAAGGTTATGTCTGCTATCATACCACATAAAGGTGGCTTACGCACTGGACAGGTCGCCAGAGCAACCAAAGAGAGGCAGCCAATTGCTCACTTTTACAGCCACACAAAACAAAAACAAACAAACCAAAAACTTTGTACTTATCCATCTTATCTTACTTGCAAGACATATGTAAGATGAAGCGATAACATTTAAACGTTCCAACTTCTGTAGCTATAATGGTATGGTATCAATGAAATGTGTAACGGTTCTGGGTCCTTGTGACCCAGTCTTTTGTATTTAATATTATGGCTTATGTTCTGAATCCTTTGTTGTGTTGCTTTGATCATTATAGTTATTATTATCCTAGGTTCGGTTATGGCTATTATGGTTTTAGTTCTTAGGTTTTGTTATATGGCTTCCTGTGTTCCATGTTGTGCTTTCTTTGTGCCTTTCTGTCCTGCGTTTCAGGCCTCTATGTTCTGTCTCCCCAGTCTCTGTTAAGTTTTCATGTCTAGAGTTCAGTTGGTGTGTTTCCTGTTTTACTTTGAAGGTCTGTGTCTCATGTCAGTGCATCTAGTTTTGCTTCCCCTGTCTGGTTAAGTCTGATTTCTCCCAGCTGTGTCTCCCTCGTGTCTCTCATTTCCCTCGTTATCCCTCAGTGTATTTAAGCCTTGTGTTTCTCTTTGTCAGTGTTGTGATCTCCCTTTTATATGTCTGTGTGGCCTGCTTGCTTAGTTTATTTTGTATCCTCCAGTTTAGTTAAATTTTTTGGTATTGCATTTGATACATTGGGTGTTGTTGTTAACAACAATGTCAATTTTAGACAAAAAAAAAAAAAATAGTTTTGTCCATAACATTTTGGAATTATGGCAAGTATTGATCATGTTGATGAGATAGAGGTCTCAGAAACTCATGTATCAAATATGATACAAAGGGCATTATAGAGTTAATAATAAACATATATTAGTATTTACTTTTTTAGTTACGTTTTTTAAATTATTTCTAACCATATAATCTCTGATATAATTTTGCTCGTCTTAGTTTTCTTGTCTGAAATGAAGGTTTTATCATTTAATTTATCACATGAACAAATCATTCACTCAGTCATTGAATTTATGCTGTTTGTAAGAATTTTGTTGTAGACAGTTTACAATGAATCAGACAGAGTGTTCTCATCACATGGATGATGTGGAGTCTGTCACTGCAGCATTGTATGCTGGCATGAGCCAAGTTATTTCCCCAGGCAAACAAAAACACACTTGCTGCAGCCTGCATCATGCTGTTAAATCATCACTCACATTACTAAGTGTGTGTTTTCTTACTAAGACAATACTAATTGTTGTTCCACTAGAGAACTGATGGATGAGTTGATGGGCTTACAGTAAGAGGTGACATCAGCAGTCAGTAACAGTGACTCCTGTCAAGTAGTTAAAAGCAGATCAACATGTCAGAGATGCCTAACTGCTGCATTTTACTGCTTTATTGCCCTCAGTGGGGATGATTGTAGTAGTGAGGTCAAGAGAACGTGAGAAGGCCAAGACGTGAAGGCACTTGAAGCTTCATGTTACACTGTTGTTCACAAAATACACCTCATCTGGACTCAGCAGCTAACAAAATACACGCCCATCAACCACCTCTGCTGTCTTCTCAGATCTTCTTTGATCATGCTTTCTTCTCTACCTTTTCTCTCATTCGTACTCCCCTCTTCAGTTTTTCTGTTGACTCCACTTGCCTTTTCTCTTCTTTTTCTTCATTCACCTCTCTTATTTCCCCCTTTCTAATTCTCTCCCACATCTTTCCTTTCCTTGTCTTTTCTGGCTCCTCTTTTGTTTTGTTTTTTGTTTTTTTTTAACCTTACTTTATTCTCCTTTTCATTTTGTCTCATCTCTTCTTTTTTCATTTCTGTTTCATATTCTGTTTTCTTCTTGTCGTTTATTGTTTTTGAGCATTGTGTGTGCAGGTAACATTTTACTGCTCTAAATCAGGCAACACAGAATTAGGATTTGTTCAGGATTTCCCATTTTGGTTTAGGAGGGGGTACCTGGACAGAAATTTCCAGGCCAGCAGTGTTACATTTTTAGTAAAGGTAAAACAGTATGCTGTATCACAAATTTTCATGTTTTACATGTTTTACACTATATTGCCACAAGTATTCACTTGTCTGCCTTCGCATGCATATGAAATTGAGTGTTTCATAGGGTTTAATTATAGCTGGCCCACTCTTTGCAGCTACAACAGCTCTGACTCTGCTAAGAAGGCTTTCCACTACCATCAAGTAGTGTGTTTATTAGAATTTTTGACCTTCTGGAAGAATATTGCTGAGGTCAAATACTGATGATACTAATTCACCCCAAAAGTATTCCATCTGTTTGAGCTCAGGACTCTGTGTAGGCCAGTCTAGTTCTTTCACACCAAACTCGCTCATTAATGACTTTATTGCCCTTGCTTTTTGCACTAGTGCACAGTCATATTGGAACAGGAAAGTCCATGCCAAAACTGTTCCCACAAAGTTGGGAATAGGAAATTGTCCAGACTATCTTGGTATGCTTGAAGCATTAAGAGTTTCTTTCACTGGAGTTAAGGTGCTGAGCCCAACTCCTGAAAAACAAGCCCACATCAGACTCATCCATCAGATTGCCAGATGGAGAAGCCTGATTAATCACTCCAGAGAACACGTCTCCGCTGCTCTAGAGTCCAGTGGAGATGTGCTTTACACCACTGAATCCATGGATTTGCATTGCATTTAGTGAGCTAATCTGAAGGCCACATGAGGTTGGGAGGTCTGTAGCGATTGACTATGCAGAAAGTTGGGGACCTCCTGCCTCAGCATCCACTGACCTCACTATGTGATTTTATTCAGCCTACCACTTCTTCTCTGAGATTCTGTCATTACCAGTAGCTTTCACATAGTTATAGTACCATTAAAAGTTTACTGTGGAATATTTAGTAGCGAGGGCATTTCATGACTGGACTTGTTCCCCAGGTGGCATCTTATCACGGTACCAACGCTGGGATTCACTGAGCTCCTGAGAGAGACTCATTCTTTCACAAATGTTTGTAGAAGAAGTCTGCATGACTAGGTGATTGATTTTATACACCTTTGGCCATGGAAATGATTGGAAGTCCTGAATTCAGTGATTTACATGGGAAAGAGACTACCTTTGGCAATATAGTGTATCTGACCATGCTTTGGTTGCATACAGTACAAACAGATGGTAAATGGCCTGCATTTGTATATCGCATTTACTTAGTCCCTAAGGACCCCAAAGCGCTTTACACTACATTCAGTCATTCACCCATTCATTCACACACTGGTGATGGCAAACTACATTGTAGCCACAGCTGCCCTGGGGCGCACTGACAGAGGCAAGGCTGCCGGACACTGGCGCCACCGGGCCCTCTGACCACCACCAGTAGGCAACATGGGGTTAGTATCTTGCCCAAGGATATTTGGCATGCAGCCTGGAGCAGCCTGGGATCGAACCACCGACCTTCTGGTTAGTGGTTGACCTGCTCTGCCACCTGAGCTACAGCCACCCCAACAGTCCATAGGGAATGTAATAGGGGAACACAGGGGCCAGAATGCAGTCTCAAAACCAATGGCTATTGCTTTAATGTCTACAGGGCATCTGCTAAGTGAAAGATCAGTGCTTCAACCACTGGCTCCTCTATTCTTCATATCAAAAGGTTCCTTTTCCAACATTTTAAACCCCAAACTATGTTTTGTTAATGGGGCACATGGGCTGAACTTCAGCAGCAAGGCAGGAGGTGACTCTACTTAGCTGATATGAACATGGGAGGTGTGACTCTGGGTGAAGTGCTCTAGTGAGGGAAAGTAAGGTAGCTTACTTGGACTCCTGAGGGAGAGGTGACTGGTTTGCTTTTCCACAGGTGGAGAGAATGCTGCAGGCAGTTGGATAAGTGAGGTGAGGGTTCCAGGAAGAGCCTTCAGGTAAGGTAGACCAACTTGATGAGTGATTTTGGTAATTGATCAGGAGTTAGTGCAGGCAGCAAGAGCCTGACTATCACACTATAAACAGATAATCTGGGAGAGACTGGGTTCTGGAGTTGGTCCTTAAATACAGATTGAGAATGAGAGCAGTTGAGAAGCAGTTGGCCAGGCTGAAAATCCGGACTCCAAGCAGAAGGCGGAGGAAATTCTGCTATGCTCCTGACTGACTCACAGAGAGACTCCAAAACAGCCACATACCAGGTAGAAAGAGTAAGAAAGTGCTTAAAGTACACAGTGTCCCCAAGTTGATGGCATCTGATTAGAACGAACCTAGAAACCTTAACAAATGACTTACAACATGACACAAGTCTGAGTGCATGCTGTCACATTAAAGGACAAGTGTGTACAAGATTGTGATTCTACAGGAATCTAGCTCAATAACATCCTTCTTGTATGTCCTAAACAGTGTTGTGTTTCATCAACTCTGTACTGGTATTGTGTCCAGTCTCACTCCTCTTTTCACATTATAAAACTTTATGCAGGGTAAGAAAACAAATGGTCATTTATTTTGAACAGATTTAATGCATATCTCTTAGAGCTTTTACAAACTAGAGACATTTTCAAACATTAACTCGGAACAGAAAAAAAAAAAACTCAGGACAACATCCAAAATTGCCTTGCCTAGATTCTTACACTGTTTTGGCTGGATTAAGAAAAGACTGTTCTGAATACTACTGTTAGGGCAGCTCAGGAGCTTCTCTCAGGATGCTGATTGCTCATGTGAAGATAAAACACACCTTTTGTCTAAATGATTTGTTTTACATGAGCCCAAAGTGTGACCAGGTAACTTAAGATAACAAGCAGAAGTGTTGTGGGGGGTTGCTATAGTTTCTTTAACCCCTCAAAACATTTCCCATAAATTGCTATTAGGCTTCTCATTTTCAAACACAGTGCTGTAGTAATTAATGTTGAAAAGTAAATTAAAACCCTGTGACAGACTGGCCACCTGTCCCAGGTGTATCCCTCTGGAAGGACAAGTTAAACACAACACTGACAGCAGCATTCACTTCAGTTTTTATTTATATAGCACTAATTCACAACAGCAGTGAATTGCAGGGGTAAATTGAAAAATGGATCCTGTAGTTCATATTGTGAGGGTATTTTTAAAGAACTGAAGGGTAACCATCTGCAATAAACAGATTGACTGAACCTTTGTTTTTAAACCTACAGACCCTGAACAATGTGTTTTTCATGTTAGCTTTAGTGTGTACTGAAACTGAGTGTGATGCAAATGTGCTGTGAAAATTGTATTTTGCATTTACAGTTTCAAGAAAAGCTTAGAGAGTTTCGGCAAATCTGTCTTAGCAGTTTTGACAAACTGTAAATTATTGGTCCCGCTGCTGTCCCCACCCACAAGATTTCAAGGAGGGACTTGAGCCTTTCACCATTTAACCAGTGAGTAGCCGGGTCCCAATGACACAGAGGGCTTTTCAAAAGCTGGAATCAAACCAAGCAGGAGCGCAGCGAGCTGGGGATCCCCTCACGCTTCCATCCTAGTCATGTAAAGAGCAGCATTACAGCCTTTCTGCTTTATAATGGATGCGTGCGCTTTTGATTTTTCCAAGAATTTTTCACTACCCAATCAGCTGGATCAGTTTTCTGATAAATGTGACAGGAAATAACTGCTGCAGACTTTGTCGGTGTGGATGGACAGGTCAGGAGTGCATATGCGACACTGTGGGAACGCTTGGATTTATTTACCGCATCCTTCTGGGATTTACTGCCGAAAGAACTCTGCTCCTTGACCGGTTAAAATAAGGGAGAGAATGTATGGAATAAACCAACACTGTATTTACATGTAAGAGGGCCGCACACTCTGATTGTATGATAGCCACAAAAAAATCACTTCTTTGTTGCTCATTCATTTTTTGTTGCTCCTGCAGATCGTTTCATTTTTTCGTGCTGTGGTGCCAGGCTCAGGTAAGCCACTAAAACTTAAACTCGTTAACAATAAGGAATAGTTGAAAGAAGGAACAGTTAAAAGGCTACAATCCAAACGACATTTGAATATGAGAGCTAATGTTAGTGTGCCAAGGAATATTAATTTGTGAAGAAATCTGACGTATTTTGGTGCTTCTAAAATTGGCTATCATTTCTTTATCCCAGATTAGAAAGACAACATTATGTATTTTATTTTTCCCTTTGCATAAAAAAGGGGGAGAATCACCCGTCTCCTAATTTTAACCAGTATGTGAGGACGCAGGGCGCAGTTACGGACCAGCTCAGCCGAAGACAGGTCAGAGTTTACCAGCTCTACAGTCGCACTAGCGGGAAACACGTCCAGATTCACGGCAAAAGGGTCACCGCCACCGCCGAGGATGGAAATCTATACGGTAAGGGCTAACAGATTACTTTAAGAATAACCAAAGATTACGATCACTAAGGCCTACCGTTAGATCTTTACTGAGAAAGCATTAAGTCGTGATTTATTTATTTTTTCCAGCAGCCCATCCCTCGAAAAATCGAAAAAATAATACAAAAGCATTTACCTGATAAAGATTTTCAACCGATTTTTTATGCGCTTCTTCTTCTTCTTAATGTATGGGTACCTTTTTGTGCAAACACGCAAAATATGAAGTACAGTTAACATTTGGGCTATTAACATCAAAACCAAACCATGGATTTTAAACGTTTCAGGATAAACATGTATTGATCATAAACTGCTTTAATACGTTTATTTATAATTTAATACATTCACCACCGGATTGTATTTTTATTTTAAGTAGAGCTGCCACAATATGAACTTTTCTCTACATTAATATTATGGCTAAATATTCGTGTAAAATATTACTGATATTATTATTAATTTTTCCTTAGAAAATAATAATAAAAAATATGAATATGGTGCAGTACAAGTACAGGAGGATTTTGTGACCATGTAATTATAGCTGTACAGAAACCTTGAAAAGAGCAATTCCACACTTATTTACCATATCTCAAATGTGTATTACATTCACAATATATTTCATATTTAAAAATCATGGATATCATAATACCAATATTAATTAATTTTTCTAAAATTCAGTTGAACAAGTTGAAAAGTCTCAAATTTGTTGATTCCAGAGTTTCTATACATTGTAATAGTTGCATTATCAAGACGCACAAAATGATGCTAGCCACATGCTAAAAAGGGACATTTTCCACAAAGTAGTTGAACATGTTAATAAAGTGTTGTACATTTGATTACTGCATTTTTTTTTCTGTTAAAAGCTTTAAAATTTTGATCTTCCAAATAGGAGGAAGTTCTATATTCAGTAGAAATTCCCTTGAAATACACTGAGACATCAACTGAACCGAAACCGTACTCCTATCCGTACAAGTCACAAATGACTTGGCGGAGGTTAAGAGGTTAAGGGTTTTGCATAGTTTGGCAGAACACAGTACACTAGTCTGCAGTCAGTGACAATGCCTTGTTAAAGAGACTCTTCCGAGGAATTAGTGACAATCTGAAGTTTTGTGGTTCCCCACAGCGCAGCTATTTAGCCCCTGCTGGGCACTGATGTCCTCAGGCAAAGCCAGCAGTTTCACATCCAGCCTGCCCGTCCCTCCCACTTTGAGGTGTTTTCAGTCCTGTATGTTAATTCAACCTCCCTGCTGTATCCATGAAACCATCGTCTGATGAATTTAGTGGCTGATTAGGACAAGCCCTTTGTTTCTGTAGTCCCAATACACAAGACTGTTGTAATGGCCACGATTAACTGGTGAATAATAAGTGAGAATGTATATTCAGCTTGCAAGCTCTAGCTCTTTAATGATCAGATATAACATTTGTTTAATCAGTTGCTGTTTTGACTTTCAGCAGGTTGTTATCACTGAGGAGTTTCAGCTCAACAGTGTCCACAGAGCAACAAAGTGCAAATTCTTATACTAACAGCTTACACAATAACTCATGGTCCATTATCCGTGTACGTTTAATATATCTTTAGTGAATAGCAGACAATAAATGCTGGTCTTACATGGTACAACAGAAATCAGGGCTTTATATTTCAGTGTCACTGTCTGCTTTCAATAATACCTGATTCCCATAGAGACATTTTGTACATGGCTTATTACACACAGTTCATGTAAACACAAACACACACACACACACAAGACAAAAGGGAGTCTGAGGCTCTGTCCTTGGCTCCTTTTGTCTTCAGCCCCCTGACAGTCTTGTGTCTTTCCCGCAGCTCGCCTGTTTGTTGAGACAGACACCTTTGGCAGTCGAGTTAGGATAAGAGGTGCAGAAAGTGGGCGCTACCTCTGTATGAACCGGAAGGGGAAGCTTGTTGGAAAGGTATGTGTTGAGGATTGTGTGTTAACACAGTAGCAGAAACTACACCTATGCTGTCTTTAGTGAGCAAAGTAGGGGACAAATGTGGTGAAGTAAAAAGAAAGAAAGAAAAAAAGCAGTCAAACTGTATTATAGTAGACTGATACTTTGTCAGTGAACTTTATCATCTAACCTGAACATCTACCAGGTCAACCCATCTTGGGTTAGGGTTGGGTTTTGTTTTAGCTCCACTCTAAATAGGAAAGTTTTCAGAAACTACAATATTTTATATTTTAAATGAAGTACACTTTGCCAATGCAGTCTTTTTTTTGTTCCAAAACTTTTATTTGGGGTAGATATTAACTGAACCCAAACCCTACTCCTAACCCTAACTGTAACCCTAGGTTCCCAATGATCTGGTGGATGCTGGTGGATACTGAGAGGTTAAGGCAAAATGAACACCTTGAACATCTTGAAAATGAACACATCAGGTAGAAAACATCAGTCCTATCATTGTTCCGTCTTTAGCATGTAAAGTTAGCGTAACCATCTTCCCATACGATGGACAAAAGATCTTACATATCTGGAAAAACACTTATGAGAAAACTTTTCCTCAGAGGAAATACAGACTACTTTAACAGACTGCATATCCACTAAAACACACACTGTAGCTCCGATGCTAAAGCTCCAGTCCATTGTTACTGAATTCTCCTACCTTGTCAGTCACTCCAGGAGATGATGTAGTATTGGAAAAAAGGGATCCTCTCAGGACTGAGTGATATCACTCAGTCCTATTGGCCACGGTTGACAATGACTGGGGGAAGTACCCTCCCATCATGCACACCCTGTGTGTTTGGTCATAAGTCAACTCTCCACTTCCTTCATGGAAATGGAAAAGATGGATTCACATATCTGGCTGACATGACAAGTCATAAATCTCGTTCTCATCACGATTCAGAGGTGTTGAAATTGTGGCTGCTGTAATATCTTTACAGAGATAAGAAGTTCACTGAGACAGTCTGTAGGTAAAGATGAAAAAAAACAGTTCTTTTCAATACTGTGTACAAAGTCGCAACAAACTTGAATGTAACCATCACACATTTTCTGTTACGTTTTTTCTAGTATTGTAGAGTGTACCTGTTATCAACCTATCAGAAGACGACAACAAATGATTAAATCATGTTAGTTTCCTTTGATCATTGGGGAAAGGGGTTGTTAACTTTTTAATTTGATACCTATCAACTGTTTTAATATAAACTAAAATCAGAATCTTAGCGCAGCATAAAGACAGCTAGCACATCTCTGTGCGAAGGTAACAATATTTGCCAGCATTTAACCATGTGAGGCTTAAGTCGTTATCAGTGAAGACCACAACTTTAACCCTAACTCTAATCCTAGGCAATGACAATATGAACCTTTTGGATTTCCATTTTTCTTCCAAATCTTGGCAATAAGGGAACAAAGAGAACAATAATTCCAACTGAAATACATGAAAGAATATTTACATTTTCACCCCAAAAAAGTATTTTTTTCAATTTCTCAATATAGGGGTTATCACATACTTGACTGACAAATTGTGGTTAATACTAATGCTGACCACACTGCAACATTTAACCCTGTGAGGTAAGTCGTAAAGGCTATCAGTTACAACCCTAACCCCAACCTTAGGCAATCTGAATAAGTTTTGTTTTTGCAATTGGTGAAGAAAGAAAATAAAAATTCTATCTGACACACATCAGAAGCTATTTGCATAAGTGAGTCAGCAGAAGCTCACCGTTGAGTAAACTGAAACAAGAAGGGTTGTTTTATTGCTTGTTCCCTCAGCATCTCATTTAAATCAGGTTGAATTTGGTTTTCTCGTCCAAATGTTAGTCTCATTTTAAGAGGACTGATACCTTAAAAGCTGTTTGAATTGACTTTTTTTGGCATTGTATAAAGCAAATTATTCCATGATTCCAGCAATAATTTTATATGTAGATGAATCAGAACATTTTTTTCCAGGTGTAACATAAGAAACCTTTCTGTCTTCTCACACAGCCAAATGGCCGGAGCAAAGATTGTATCTTCACCGAGATTGTACTGGAGAACAATTACACAGCCTTCCAGAATGCCAAGTATGAGGGCTGGTATGTGGCTTTCACCCGGAAAGGGAGGCCCATCAAAGCCTCCAGAACGAGGGAGAATCAGAGAGAGGTCCATTTCATCAAGAGACTGCACACAGGATTACCTCCCTTCCCCAACACGGACCAAAGTAAACCATTTGAGTTCATCAGATTTCCATCCACACGTAGAGCGAAGCGGAACAGGAAATCACCTAGCTCTTCCTAGGAACAGCAAAAGTGATGGACTGATGACAGCTGTGACATGGGAAGAAACAGATGCAATTTTATTTTTGTATATTTTTTGACAAGTGAAAAATGCCTTAGATGCCATAATATTGCTGTAAAATTGATCATGTGTAAATACTTAAAGAGAGTAAAGCAAGTGGATTGTATTTAATTGTCTACTGTGTCTGTGCGAGTGTTGAGGGATGAAGTGACACGATGTATAGGGTGACTAGCAAGAAATCTAAGAAAGCCTTAGAAACAGCCCATGGCACCATTAGATACTACACTTTCACATTTCAAATCAATTATAAAATACTTTCAGTTGTGCTTTACGGAATGTTTTTTTTTATATTCCAGTGGGTCGACACAATACTACCATTCATACCACAAGGAAACGTTTTTAAAGCAGCAGAGAACAAACAAAGTGTTCCAATAAGGCCATATTGGAGACAGTTGGCCAGTTAGATTTAAAACAAGTTTGAATTTTTTGCACAAACATGCTGGCTGGATTCAGTTAAATGACTAATTGGTTGAAGTGGGGCGATTGCAACCAAATGGTGACCAGCTACAAAAACCTCAAAAACAACCCTACATTTGTTATGAAGGGGTGATCTATCCAGAGAGAAGACAATAAATATGAACGGGTTTGAAAGCTAACCAGCTCACCAGGATTTAGTCCATGTTGTAGCTGTTGACCCAGCTTTCATTTTAATCTTTGTATTAATCGTTATTGATTGGAGTCCACCACCATGTAAAAAAAAGAAAAAGAATTTTAAAGTGACCTCGTCTACACAATGAAGACAATAAAACGACATTTAAGTGAAGTTCAGGACTATTAATACAGTGTAAAGTCAACAAGTATGAACGGGTTTGAAAGGGGGGTTGCCACTTCAATTAAAAAAAAGGAAGAATGGAGAAATATATTTTGATTTGATGTAAAATCTACTTTTTCCTAATAAAGTGACGTTAAATGTTTAGCTGTATTGCACGATCACTGTCTAGATATTTGCTTGGACGTTGTAATGGGATTAATGACATACCATTTACACATTTTCTCCCAGCCTAGTGGCAAAGATAGTTCATGTATCAACACGCATGAACCCAAGGGACTGTTTCGGATTTTAGGACACTACTCAACCTCACGGGAATGCTTAAGGGTGAAATCTGTACAGTATCAGTGTCAGCAAGATTCATTCTGTGTACACCGTGAACATCCATCTATTCTCTTCCACTTATCCTTATCAGGGTCCCAGGGGGCCTGGAGCCTATCCCAGCTACTATAGGGGAAGAGACGGGGTACACCCTGGACAGGTCGCCAGCCTGATGCAGGGCTAACACGCAGACACACCATGAACATCTCATCATAAAAATGAATTATTTGAGATAACTCAGTCTGCACTTAACAGTTCCCCAGTCTATGCTTGCTAGTGACCCACTTACACCATGAGACTTTCACAGAAAGGATGGAGTGTTGTTAGTGCCTGCAAATACATTTACATACAAACACCAGTGCTCATATCACATTAAACTGTGTTGCTGTTATAACTGAGTCTGTCAAGACTGACCCTATGCTGTTTGGAGTTGAGCCAGACAATGCAGCTCTTTTAATGAACTTGGCAAAGAAGGAAGGTTTGAGTCTCAGTCAGTATTAACACTGATGGAGGGAAATGTGGTTGCATTTATGTGAATATAATAAGATCTATTTTTAAAACAATGGTAGGAAAACACTTGAAAACAAGGTGGAGGAAGCACACGAGTATTTAATATTTCCATTTAAATCAGATGTGTGGCTTCACAATGTTTTTCGCAGTAATTTTCTAGAAATAATTTTATAACAATAAAATGATTTAATTATATATCGATAAACCAGATGTGAATATGTATGTAGAGTATCTTCACCTCATTTAAAAAAGAATATATTAATATAATATATGAAATGTACTACATATATATAATAACCACAAAGCAATGAAAATTATTTGTAATAATTAGTGCTCCCAAAAGTACAGCAGCAGTCTTTTACACCCGTAAAAGATATGTTGGGATGATAGCACTGTCATTGATTATAAATTTCACATTAGTCTTTTTAAAAATCAGGAATACCAATGGAAGCTCAGCAGAATTGAATGAATTTTATTACTATTATTTTATCTTTAAAATTATTCTCTGTTCTTTTTCTTCTTTTTCTTGTAAGGTCAAAGGTCAGAGATGACTAAAGGACAGCATCCCCTGACAATGTGCATGCTTGCTGACTGAGCCACACTCAACTCCTGATGACCTTGTGCCATTTGCCTTCCTCACCGGTCCTGTGCTTGTTTGGGGGAATATATATGGTCTTTGGCCCCCTCTAGTGGTAGTTGGGGTCAATTGAACTCGGATCAGGTGGAAAGTCAGCTGACTTTTGCACAAGCAGGAAGGGGAAGTCGGAGACTAGTCATGTAAAACAGTTAATATATTTTTTGTGCGTTTCTTTTATTTAATAGACGAAGGCTTCAAACTTTTAAAAAATGTTCGTTGGGGACGACGAGGACGGAGACTTCTTGTCTCCCACAGGAGGGTGAGTTGGTTTTGTACTCCGAGCCGATGCTCTTTAGGCTATAAGCTAACTAGCTCACCAGGATTTTAGCCCATGTTGTAGCCGTTGACCCAGCTTTCATTTTAATCTTTGTGTTAATCGTGAGTGAGTGGAGTCCACCACCGTGTATAAAAAAAAAATTAAAAAAAAAAAAAAAAATCCAAAGTGCGGGCTGTTCATTTTAAGCCCCTTTCTAGCATGTAATACATATTTCAGTTATGGTTTAATCTCCTTTGTTACGTTTTTAACTGTTTTACCTGGATATCAAAATGTGACCTCATATAGGTTTATGAGGTATTATGAGTGCTTATATCACACACTCCTGTGTTCATACTGCCTGTTCACATGATTCTGTGACTCTTTTTCCAAGTAGCATTTATGAATGCAGCTTCTCAGGCTGTTCAAGCCTTCATGAAATGTAATTTTTCATTCATGTTTATCTGTCGCCCACAATAAAGCATAAATGCAGCAGAGGATTTTATCATGCAAAAAAAACTTAGTGATGGATGGGTTCTCCGGGGCTTTTTTTTTTAAATTTAAAACACCCACATCTTGAATATGGGCTAGCGCGATGACGTTTACCCCTTTTGTACACGTTCAGCAGGACGCTATTGCAAAGTAAAGAGAGTTTCATTATTTCCATTTACTGTAAAAAACAAACAAACAAACAAAAAACTTTATGAACTTATTTTATGGACAGTGATAGGTCACTATGCGTGAAACTTAGCTGGTGCATGATGTTTTGTCGTGTATGTCAGGCATTTAGATTGAACTGGCCATAGACTTGCCTGTTTAAGTGTGTGTGCGTGTGTGTGGAGAGATGCTTTGCACACAGGGTGAATAAGCTGAAAGGAGCACAAGAAAATCTGATATTGGGATGATTTCTTTTCAGAAAAAATGAAAGCCAAGTAAATTGTGAGATACTGGACTACGTTATTTGAGCTTCAAAGTGTTTTTGAAAAATATTTAATCCATTTTGCCCTCAAGAATGTAATGTATGCTGTACAGGATTCCACAAGCCAACTTACATACCAAATTCTGACTATTAACATCTAACTGTTAAATGAAAATGAATGTGTTTACTATAGAAGTGTACAGGTAACATGTGCATATAAAGAGGTTACTTCTAAAAACTAGAGCAACAAAAGTGGCACGATATGGGATAGGACTGTAAACTTCTAAAACTGTGACCCACAGTTTAAAAAAATAATACAATGAATACAATGAGAACATTTCAGGCTGATTCACAATGATCCAGACATTTCGAGGGCCATACTGCATTAAACTGTAGTATACAGTTATGTGAAAAAGAGTTCACATGACTCTATAGAGTTTACTGCTTCCATAGCAGTTAAGAAGGTAAAGGTAAACGGTCATTGATAAGAATGGGGAAGTATGTCCATAAAAGCAGGTTTTGGACGTTTACCGATCAGACGTATTCAAGCGTGTGTTTTAAAACACTACCAATGAAAAATGAAAACCAACAGTGGTCACAGGATGTTTTAAGAGCACTATATGTACTGAGGAATACATTTTGTAATCCCAGTTGTTAATGCCAACTGTGTGTCACGTTGTCATGGGAATGTGTGTGTACTCATTTAACGATTCACAAAATGTGTAAACGTATTTGTACTTTATTTTCCATGCAGTTAGAGCATACGACCCATGCCACAAAAACCCATTCAATCAGTAAAAGCAATTTCACATTGATATGGTGAAAAACGAAATCAATTTCACTTCACCTTTACTATGCTATGGGACGGTATCATTTTATGTGAACTGTATCCACTAAGTTTCAGAACTGTAATGTGCAGCACTATAAAGAGCACTCTCAGCTCATAGAACAGTTAACTTGTTTTAAATTGTGTATTTTACCACTGCATATTAAGTCACTAAATTAACAATTTTCTGAAGTATTAATCTCATTTTTTTCTTTCTTGCAACAGTGATGTATTTTATTGTTAAATTTTTATGTTCTCTCTAAATTTTTAAAAACCATGAACTCATCGTCTCATAATGTCTCTAACTGGACTAGGTGACACTCATAGAGCATCTGGGAGATGTATTCTAGAGTCAAAGGCCATCTATCAAGGGCTAAAGGTTGGCTGAAACAGTCATGTAACAGGACGTTGATGCCAAGCACACCGTCAAACCATTTATTTATTTTTTACATTTTTCAGCCAAAGCCCAGACCTTAGAATGCTGTGGTTGGAGATTAAAGGAGTTGTGTGTAAATTCAAACCTTTGCAAATCAATTAAAACAATTAATTTGACACTATTTTCAAAATGCAGCGTTTTGCAGCTTGCTTACGCTGGGCATACACTGTGCGATTTTTGGCCCATTTTGAGACGATTTTTCACTTCTGCGACCATTTTGGGGATCGGCCCAAGTTTCGCCTTAATCATGTATCGTGCATCGTGTAGTATACATGGGGTAACACGCATGGGGTAACAGTGTGAGCACTCAGGTCGCATCTGAGCATCAGAGTATAGTGTGAGAACATGCATCGTGACCTATGAACTTCTAACCCCTGCGAATCAGTTGTACAGTGTGAGCAGGAGCTGAATAACGCAACTGAAAAAATCGCACAGTGTATGCCCAGCTTTAGTGTGCTTGGAAAAGTAGTTCCAGAAGCTCTAATTATTATTTTTTTCTTTTTTAAAGAAAAAAGGATCAGTGTGTTGAAAGACCCAAACTTTGTGCACTTTTGTCATGGGACAGACTCACTGAGTATTAGAAAAGCTTACAGCTGACTTTTTAATCTTTGCCACTTTTCCCATGCCTCCTCCCTCTGCACGAGTCCTGTGTGACTGTAGTGCAGTGTGTGTGAGCTGTTGGGATCAGTGGCCAGCGTAGAGCCTGTTGTGGAGGAGGGACAAGTGTTATGGAATCTAATTCCTCTCACATGCTGCTTGTTAGAGTAGACTAGAGTTGAAGGCTTCTGCCACAGCCCATGTCTTCTCTGCAAAGACCCGTGTAGCACTAAAGCCAGAGCGCTGCGCTTTTCTTCTTTTTCTGCTATGCTGTTGAATTTGTCACAGAGGTGTGATAGCACTGGGGGTTGAGTGGACAGCATAGCTAGCGAGACGAGCATTGGAACAAGCATTAAAAGGATTCTGACTCACACATGCAAACTGGCTGCCCCTCCTCAGCCCAGTTCCTTACCGTCGGAGATGAATGCGTTAAGGCTTTCAACATGTCTGTTCTGGGAGAGACCAGTGATTACCAGTGGAAGGAGTTCCAGGGGTCAGTACCAGGCTGCCACCATTAGTCAGTGACTAAAAATTACTTGGCAAGTAATTGGATAATGAACTAATCATTTCAGCCGTTTGCTTATAAAATATATGATTAGAGAAAGAATCTTGATATCATGTGAAAGATGTGACAGGCAGTTTACTTACTGTCCCACTTTGTAATTTACTTATTATGACCGTGGACAAAATGGTATATTTGAATAAATTATTATGAGGAAAAATCATCAGCTGGTAATGGTTAAAATAATGACTTCTTGCAGCTCGATGATGTGTGGTTTTATGAGACTTTCTTGTTTACACATGTGTGATGATGCAGTGCAAAGATGCTGGAATAAAGGCATGAATAGAGATGGATAACTGGTTACTATATATGCAGTTTATACATGGGAACTTGACTATAAAATAAAATGTTGGCGCTGTTACCTCCGTCTGGGGGTCACTGCCTGTGGTCACCAGTGTTCTGGTGATCACGGGGCTCACTGTTGCCTTCATCTTCCACATCTTTTCTAGCTCTTCTCTCAGTTTTTGGTATTCCTCAAGCTTTTGTGTTCCTTGCTATCACTTGCTATTCCTGTATCTGTTACTACAGGTTTCTTCCTCTTCTTGTCCACCACTACTATATCTGGTTGGTTAGCTGCCACCAATTTGTCTGTCAGTATCTGGAAGTCCTGGTAGTCTTGGCCTGGTCATTCTGAACCGCAACCACCCTTTTGGCCTGCACCTGGGCTCGTGCCAAGTGTTGTAGACCCAGCCTCTGTCAGTCTTGTGCATAGAGCATATTCCTGTGCGGCCATGATTAGTGCCTCTGTGCTGTCTTTTAGTCCAGCTTTGTCCAGCCATCTGTAGGATTTTTCAATATCAGCCAATTCTTATATGCGCTGGCTGCACATTAGGGCTGGGTATCGTCACTGATTTCTAGAATTGATTTGATTCCGATTCAGAAGGTCCCGATATGATTCGATCCATGATTTCGATTCGATTTGAAGACTCGCCTCAGAGAGTCAGAAATATTATAATTCTGATCATTTATCAGTACTGATACATGTGAGACTTCATCAGAGGTGTAAATATAACAGCAGATGCCTTTGTGTCAAAGTAACTGAGGATAAAACACAGAAAAACATGAAGAAGATTTTCCTGTCCTGGCTTTTTATAGCAGATAACCTTAAAAATATTCTGCAGTAGAACAAAAATGGAAGAAAACCATGACTCAACATATGAACATTACCTGATGCTGCTGAAATGAGGCAGAGCAAAGTTACAGAGGTTTGATTAGAGACGCAGCTAAGCGTTTTACGATTTGTCATAATTTTAAAAAGTTTCAATTTCTTCGGTATTGAACAGCTGAAATGAGGCTTTTCAGCGGCCGACAGCGCAGTACACAACATTAGACTGGTGGGAAATAAGCAAGCGAATAAAGCAGAAAATTGAGATTTTTTGATGGGAAACTGTTCTTAAAGTACACTGAGGGGGGGAGAGAGAGCTGTGCAGGAAGTGTGATTTTTATTGTGGTGGAAGCAAAACAGCAAAAGTAAGAGAGAATTCATGACGATGTTTATGTGAAGTGAAATGTGAAGCTTAGGATCCTCTTTTGCTTTCTGGTTCAGTCAATTTTGGTTGGAGAGTGATAAAACCTGCATCTTCAGAATCTAGCCCCGACGGCGTGTCTGCGTACGTGCCGTCGCGTGAGAAAGACGACATCTCACCGATTCTGATGCGTCGGGTCCGCGCTTTGTGTTTACGTCTTTTTGCGGAATCCGTTTACCTGCTCTCGTTTGCTGTTTTAGCTGTTTGGTGGTTGTTGAAATAGTTTTGTGAGCTTTAACCTGAGATTCTGGCGTTTCTGGCAAAATACATTTATATTTAAAAATCGATTCGGATTTTAATGAATCGATATTGCGTTATTAAAGCTAAAATCGATTTTAATCGATAAATCGATTATTGAAACCCACCCCTATTGTACATGCTGTACAAGGGCCTGTCCCTCCATAATGATACCTGTTCTTGCTCCTTCACTAGGTATTCATTAAAAACATCATCAGTTGTATCATCGTTCCGATATACTCGCGGATCTTTGTTTTATCCTGAACAGTGGTTCTACCACTCACTAGTCCTAAGCCTCCTTCATTCCACTTGGCGTAAAGTCTCAGAGTGCTGGATTTTTGTGCTGAAACCTTCCATGCATGCTAGGGAACTTTCTTGCCCTGATGTCAGTGGCATCAGTCTCCTTCGTTGACTGGCTTATTATCCCTGTAGGGTATCTGATGACTGACAGGGCATAGGTGTTAACTGCCCAAATCTTGTTTTTCTTGTTCAGCTGACTCCTTACTCTCTGCAGGTACCTTAATCTCTACACAAATGCTATGGCAAGGGGGAGTGAGGAAGTTGGGTCATGAAATATAAATAGAAAGACAGCAGGAATGAATGACAGATATGAGAAATGTATACAGAGAGGAGGAATATATACAAAACAAGAGAAAGGCACACATTAGAGGACAAAAACACAAAAAAGGTGTAGTACAGTAGTTGGGAGCGCTGTGCTGCTGCATACATCCGTATGCGTCGCAATCTTGCCATCATCCCCACACTTCAAGATTGGGTACCAAGCCCCAATAACAACTGGTATGTTGAATGTGAGAGCAGGTGACCTGAAAGAGAGGATTATGCCTAAGCTGGAAATCTGGATCGTCCATGGCCAGTTACAAAGATTACATGAAGTACCCTCTGAAAGTCTATTAGAAGATGTGAATGTGGATGCATTAAAGACAATATCTGCAATATCACTGAAACCAAGCAGCTGATCTGTACGATGGCAAGAGTGATCCTTGAGATGGCTTGGCTACAAGCTGAATAATACCCACAAAGAGTATTGCCCTCCATGGAGAAGAAGACTAGAGGCCAAGATCAAGGCAGCATGGAGGGAAGTTAGCCAACTGTCAGAACTGCAGAAAGGTGTGATGAAGAAACTGGTGCCTAAGAAGTACAACAAGCTGTCCATACTCAAGGCCTGGTGAATTGCCAAGCAAAGATTCACAACCAGCACCAGTAGGCCAGCATCAGTCTCTCAAAGGATATCAGGGTGACAGATTTGTAGTCATTTAACCCAGTGACCAAGATGATTGTGGAGTGCTTGAAATGGGAGGGGACTTCACACAGTTTTAGGGATCTGTTGAAGATCGGTGTGAAGATGGGAACCAGCTGGTCAGAGCATACTTTGAGGCAGGAGGGTGACATACTGTCGGGCCCTGGTTCCTTCCTGGTCTTTGTCTCTTGAAGAGTTGCCAGATCTTCACACATCATAAGAGTAGGTAGGATGTCAGTAATGAGGGGTGGGTGGTGGGGGCAGCATCATGGCACTGTGCCTGACAACTGTCTTTCTAGTCTACCTGTATAAGAAAAATAACCCCAGGCTGTTTTAGTTAGCTCAGTAGTCAATGTTACTAGTTTTAAGTGGTATTTCTCCGGCTGTTGTCCTAATAATAATAACAATAATAATAACCAAGCAAGTATTGTTACTTCTTTTATAGCTATTTTTAATTAACTTAATACAGTAAAATGCGATGACATAAGGCAGTGGTGTCCAAACCCAGGCCTTGAGGCCCGGCGTCCAGAAGGTTTTAGATGTGTCCTTGATCCATCACAGCTGATTTAAATGGCTAAATTACCTCCTCAACATGTCTTGCAGTTCTCCAGAGGCCTGGTAATGAATTAATCATTTGATTCAAGTGTGTTGACCGAGGGTGAGATCTAAAACCTTGCAGGACACTGGCTCTTGAGGCCTGGAGTTGGCCAAACCTGACATAAGGAAACAGATTTTAGCCAAGTATGCATATCAGACGTATAAACGTATGCAGTATTACTACCGTAGCAATAACTTTCTACCAATGTGTGGTAAACAATTGGGCGTTAGAGTAGGGGTGAAGAGTGAGGCTCACTGCTTAGTAGAGATGGGTATCGTTTAGGTTTTATCCGATACCGATGCCAAACCGGTACTTTTGAAACGGTGCCGGTGCTTAAACAGTGCTCAAAGAATGGAGAACACAAACTTTGTCCAAAAA
>VUQG01045880.1:0-19084 GCA_015106755.1 Etia nguti
TTTTCCATCAGGCTATCAGACTGCTGAACACTTCATAGACACCTCACCTTCACTTACCAGAACTTTAACACTATGCACTCTATACTGCACATAAATGCCACTTGTTTTGCACATTTCCAACTGCCAACCTCTGTATATTTTATTTTATTTTATTTTATATATATATGTATACACACACACACACACACACACACACACGTAGATATACATGTTTAGTATACATATTTAGTAATGCACATACACTCTTATATTTGTACATATATTTATAGTTATAATACTCAGATTACCCATTCTTATATTTCGCTTGTTCCTATGTTACTGTATTTGCACACCTCTGTTGCTTGTGAAGCTTGCACACAAGAATTTCACTCACATGTGCTGTACCAGTGTACCTGCACATGTGATGTGACAATAAAAGTGATTTGATTTGATTTGATTTGATTTTTGTGTCTTAATGATAGAATTGTGATATCGATAAGCCTGTTAACTTGCACTTTAAATGTTTAAAGTGATCCGATTTAGACACATGTGCTGGTATGATTTGATGTTTCCAGTTGGCATGGCAATGCAGTGGACAGCCGTCTCTGTGGAGCTTGCGTGATGACTCTGTGCATGCCTGGATTACTCCGAACACTCCAGCTCGCCCCCTAGTCCAAAGACGTTCATCTTAGGTTAACTGGTGATTCTAAATTGGCTGTAGATGTAGTGTGTGGTTGTATGTCTAGGTGTTAAGAACGTACCCCACTGCTTGCCCCACTGTCAGCTGGGTTAGGCTCCAGCCCCCACGGCCTCACGTTGGATTAGCAGTTAAGAAAATGGATGGCGATGAATGCTCTTCTTTTCAGGGATTTTTTTTTTTTTTTTTGCTGTGAAGCAGTTTGATACCTGCAACTTATACTGTGGTAAACATGCTTTCAAAGGTCTGTACAGACACTGTAATATTCCTGCGCCCAAAGCAGAACATTTTTGTGGTAACATTGTTTTTCGTAATAACACGAAAGCTAAAAGTTGTTGTGGTGATAGCAGTAAGCATGTGTAGTGTAACAGTAAAATGTCAGCTGCTTTATTTCTGTGAGCGACTGTTACAACACTGCCCAAATGACAGGAGACAACCGTCTCAGTGTCCAGCCTGTTGTTCGGTTAACCACAGAGCTTCAGAAGAGCCAGGAGCTTCGATGAGGGAGCCGCACAAACGTCTGTCTCCAGCGTGTTGGTTTCCGGTCTTTAAGATATTTTAGATCTTCTTAAAAAAGACACAGGTTTCTATACAGCATGTCACTGATTTCCTGAACTCCACACCGAATTTCCATCATTGGCTGCGCTCTCAATTCAGGCCAGAAACCAAAGGAGACCTGCTGACTCAGCTGGGGAGCAGGCTTCACCTCCTCCTGCCTCCCACTGCTCCTCATCAGGTAGCCAAAACCAACTGTGCTGTTTGATCCTAAAACAAGAAGCAGCAGATTAGTTCTGACTAACACATCTTTTAGATCCACTTCCAGCTAGGATCCAGTTTGAGTTCGATGCTGATTGGACCTCCACCAGGTCACAGCGTATGAGGAGCTCGGTTATTTTGGCTTTTGTATCCAAGTTTAAGGTGTACAAGTTTGTGAACGATTGAACTGAACTATGATCTCAGCTTCTGCCCAGAGTTTTTGCATGAATGCTGTAGATTAATTTATTTATTGCTGCTCACAGGGTGCTCGCTCCTCACCAACTTTCCAGAAGTTGCCCAATTAGAAGTGAGCGTTCGGGTTCGGACCTCCAAAGGACTGAACTGCTGTTTAACAGGCTTACATAAATGGCAAGTATAAGATATCTAAGGACATTTTAGTGCTGCCAATCATGTAATTGTTTAAAAACAACTCCAATAAAGTCTGAAGATATATTAATTATTATATTAATAAATGTGCAGAATACTCTCTCTGTGTCCATGATTTGGTCCGTCTAACAATTTTTGTTGTCCAGCTCATATTTTCAGGTTTAGTTTGATCACTTTAACAACAGTGAAAAAGTTATCACCAAAAGCCACCATGTTCTTGTGCACTTTTTCCCTTTTTTTTTGCATAAACCTAAAAATCCACCTGTTTGCAGAACTACTAAAGATTTATTTGGAAACATAATTAATGTAAAAGTGGAATTTAAAGTGAAACATTAAAGAACTGATCAACAATGACCACACAGTACAGCCACATGCACCGCATGACAGCTCACTATACTCCTAAACATTAACACAATAAACTCTAAGCAGAAGATATGAAAAGATAAGTAGACCATACATTTCGCTATAAATTATTATTATTTTTAATTATGACATTTAAAATTCAAAAGGACCAAAAATAACCAAGTGTAAAAAACAAGAGCACAGCTGTTAGTACAAAGTAGTGCAGGAAGCTGGGAATCATCATGATAGCATACTTGGCTTATTTGAATTTGACATGATCTGATTCCTGATTGGTTGGAAGCAGTGTTTGAGGTTTCAGCCAACAAATCATGCGATTTAGCAGGCTTTGAAATGAAGACGTTTGGTTATCATGTCTTACACACTGAGAGCTTTTACATGACATCGTTCTCTAACTTTGAAGTTTTTCATTATAACAGAAAGTCTACCAAGAACCGTACCTGCTTTACTCTTTAAAACCTCGACTTCCACAATTTAAATTATAGATTTTTTTCTATCCACGTATTTCATACTGTTAGAATTGAAACTTAATTTGACATTTCCTAAATTTCACCGTTTAAATGATGGTGTGAAAGCAACAGAAAGAAATGCAAACGGTCACTTCTTATTAGGTCATGATTCAAATCCTCCACCAGCAGCTATTTGCAGTGCGGAGACTACTGTAAGACTGAAGTGAAGTTACAGGCAGGTTATTTTTGTTTGTTAGCTTCCTGTTTTGGCATGCCCTGCTCAGCGTCTTCTGCAGAGCCAATCCAGTCATTTAAAATCCAGCGTGAAGTAAAATAACAAGAACCACCGGGTATATTTCATCTCCCACTTTCCCCAGTGGAGAAAAAAATATTTTTTAAAAACCCATTAAAAAAGAGTTTCCTTCCTCTAAAGGGGCGTAGAAATCAAATTCCAATCTGAAGATATTTTCCTGGTTGAAACGCTCATTCAGCACGTCTAAAACCATGAAAGCTTTGCATCGGCGAAAGCAGGAGAAGAAAAACAGGAGTACAGTTACGTGGTTTTCCTACGCAGGCTGTTAGCAGCTCGCTTTCGTTACATGTCGTTATGCGTGAAGGCCGGCTGACATGGCCGCCACAGCAGGGAGCAACGCCAAAACCGCTGAATGGGAATGAAGAGAAAGGTCGCTGCTTCGAATCTCTGATTGAGGTGAGCTTCTGCAGAACCGCTTAAATTCTTCTTTTCTTGCAGTCTGATTTGATTGGTCCAGATCCGGATGAAATATATCCAGAGGCATGTTAGTCAGCATGGTAGCATTTTTTCCTCTGAACCTGCAGTTTGTTTGTATCAGAGGATTTCTACAGTTAACTAAGTCCATTAAAACACACGGTGTGACCCTGCACTGTCTGCCTGAATCCTGAGACTGTCCAGTTAGATTCAGAGATGAACCAAAATGGAGATTTGCATGTCTTTGGTTGTTTTTGTTTATTTGTTTTATGAAAATAACAACAACCTATAATGATGTGCATCTTCATTTGGCGGTGTTTGCACATTTTATTATCATGAACCTTTGATTACATTTAAATCTGCAGCAAATTAAAGGAAATAAATGTGTGGGTAGATTTTTCAACTATAATTTTGTCAGTGTGGGTCTAATTTAGCCAAGTCAAGCTGAGCCAACTTTATTTATAAAGCACTTTATTTGCTGGAGCGCCAGATTTGGACCTTCTTTTTGCCCACAATTGGTTTAAAGAGTGATTGAAATAGTAGAAAGGTTACTGAAACCTTTGGCAATGAGACCCGGTCGTAAGATTTTCATTATAAGATGATAGCGGTGCCATGAGCTGTAGCAGAATATCCCCTGAAGGAGTCTGGATCCTGGCAGCAGCAGAGCAAAAGTGAAGGTCGACGCTGAACGTGCGGTTGGATGTGGAACTGGACTACTAACGAGCTCAACGTCAGACCTATCGATGCTCGACCTGATGAAACCTGGAAGTGGACAGGAAAAGAAAGGATCTGCTTCTACCTACTGCAAAAAAAACTCCCAGGTAGTCAAAATAGTTTGACTTTCTATTGGCCCAATTACAGCTGGATAGGAGGACCAACTCGGATGCCCCAGAATCATCCCACAAGCACTGGCCTGAGCCTGGGTCCTGATACTGAGCCAGGCCTTTAAAATCCAGTTCACCACAGATAGTCTACAGTTGGTCTAAATCTGACAAGCCACATATATTCTCAGCCCAAATGGACCCAACTCTAAATACCCAGTACCTTATCAAATCACAGGAGCCAGTAACAGGCCAGCATCGGCTCATACTTGGCTGAAAAGTTTGCATGCAGCAGCTACTTAACAGTTTGAACCAGACTGATTTTAGTTTCTAACGTAGTCATTTTTAAATTCATTTCATCATCATGCTGCTGTTTTTGTCTTTTTTGTATTTTGTGTAAATTGATTGATTGATTGATTGATTGATAATACTTTATTCATCCCGAGGGAAATTGGGTTAAGGCTGCCAGCCTTGCCAGCGCCATCTCAAATGCTCAAATATGTAAAGGTAAAATACATTTTTAAAGGAAAAGAAATGGACAGTTTTAAAATGTGATTGGCTCTTGGACAGAGAAGTTGAATAAATATTACTTGTAAGCGAAGGCGTTCCCTTTTGTTTCTCATTTTTGAACTGCGCAAATTTTAAAAATGAGGAAGAAGGTGTTCCTCACAAACTGAGCTCGGCTGCGGCCCAGACCTGAGCAAAGCTTCCCGCTCTTTCTGCAGGCTTTACATTCGCTTTCCCAGCATGTATTCCAGCAGCAATGACAGAGTCTTTTTAATCATTACTTCTGTTTTATACATTAAGCGAACCTCAGAGCGACACTGAGAACAATGGCAGAAGGTTTCACTGTGCAGAACAATAAGCTGGTAATATCACTTAAACCACAAACAGCAGCAGAAGAAACTGAGGGCGTTTTGGCTTTTCAGACTAAATAAAACCCTATTTCTTTCTCTCCCTCCTTCCTCCAGCTCTTCATGGGAACTCGACGTTTGGTTTTACAGACAAACTGCTTACTCATGACCGATCTACCGCAGTGACCTGTCACCCCCGCTGCATGCTGGGATACCTTTCAGACAGCACATTGCCCAGCAACGAAGTCAGATTCAGCTTCCTCATTTGTGTATTTAAATAATGCCCTGTCACATTACATCCTGCTCAACAGCAGAGAGCAGAAAAAACACATATGAAAGGAGAGGTGACAACTAGTGAGGTCACAGATATTACCTAGGTGTGGGGGCGGAGCTCGGCTTTCAGCAGAGCTCTTTCTGGTGGACAACGAGGACGTATCCATCGTAAGGATTTTCGCACATTCCAAAAAAATAACACAAAATTCTGAATTTTTTGGATGCAAACATGTCGTCTAACGTTCGTATGCACCAAATGCGTTGTGTTTTTGCAGAAATACAGTGTATTCTGTAGCTACGACCTGACTGGTCAGATCTGTTTATTCGTATGCAAAAATCAGAAAATTCACAAGCTGCAACTTTGTCCTGCAAAATTACACAGTCAGTCTGAGCGGCTGCATTAAGAACAGGTGAGTCCGAAAAATATTTTTAATGCACAAAACATCTGCATAGATTTTACACATGTGTCACGGGAGTCTGGAGTAGAACAAGTTGGAACCCAGAAGGCAGCTGATGGACCCATGAAGTCTTTGTTTGCATTACCAACACAACCACTGATAGTTGATAAATGATCAGAAACCAACATGGCAGCAGCCAAAATACTAAACTTAGCTCTTTTAAAAGCTGCTTCACAATACTTATAAATGGCATCACAGTGGCTATGTCCATCTTTTATGTGCAGTATATGACCTTAACCCCTGGTTGTTGGCAGGTTCCACTTCCCATGGGCAAAGTTTCTGCATTCATCAGGAGTCATCAGTAATAATTGTGCTTTATTTGAGTGTGAAACACAAGAGCAGTGAACAGGAGTGGAAACCTGGCACAGACAGTGGACCCAGTGCTTGATCCTGAATGCATCATGATATATTCAGAGCAACACAGAGATGCTATCGGCAAACACAGGAGCCTCTGGTGGATCAGTGGCTCCAGCTGTTATTCCCACACTTTCTTCTCCATTTTTTTCAAACCTTTTTGTCAGAGCCGTAGGAGTGGGTGTTTTCCCCTCTCCGGCGGGCTGCCAGAGGCCTCGCAGGAGCACTAATGAGCCGTGCAGCGAACTGAGCACTTTGGGAGCAGAATGAGAGCCAGGCGGTGGTCATAATGCTGTGAATTATTAACGCTGAATATGAGTGTGCAGGAACACTCGCAGGAGCAGCACAGTTATCAGATTCAGCTCCGAACTCAAATACTAAACATTTATTCACCCGTTCAGCACACAGTTTGTTCTGGAAAACCTCCAAACACGTTCCAAGCTGAGCAACTATAGGTTGTTTATTTAGCCTTTAGAAGGAGTGGAGGAACGTGAAGAAAAACAGCAGATAAAAATGAAAAGGATCACTCAGATGCCATGTGGCATTCTCAAATGGATCGTTATTTTCTGTTAGTTTGTACTGATGCACTAATTTAATTTATTGTAGAGTTTTTGTGTGTTTTAGGTTTCCTGCCTGTTGGTTTTGAGATGTTTGGATCTTGCTGGAGATTTCTGTCTACAAGAATAATAATAAAAAAGGTGTTTGCTTTTATTAGACTGAATACCAGTCACACACACACAGAGGAGAGAGATTTCTGATAGCAGATTCAGAGAGGTTGACCATTTCAGTGACTTACAGATATTCATTTTCTACATTTCTGATACTGAAAAGGAAAGTTTGTGACTCGGGCTTGGGACTTGTTTATCTTGATTTGGGAAAGGTTGGTTTTGGCTTAGATCTTGACGTGGGACTTGTTAGACTTTGGACTTACTGGTCTTGACTTGACACTTGTTATAGGACTTCACTTGGAAGTTGTTTGTCTTGGCCCAAAACCTGCTGTTTATGACTTAAAATGTTTTGGACTTTCCTTGGAACGTCTCGGGACTTCTCAGTCTTGACTCGGAACGTGTTCTTAACATAGGATTTGTTTTGGGAATTGTTGAAATGTTTGTTGGTCTGTCATGGTTATTTGCACTTGGCTCGAAGCCTGTTGTTCATGACTTAGGACTTGCTGGACTTTACCTGCAGCTTGTTCTTAAATTTGATTTAGGGCTTGACTTGAGACTTGTTTGTCTTGACATTGAACTTCGTCTTGACGTTGGATTTTTTTTTAATCATAAAAAACTGGAACTGGAACTCATTTTCTTTTATGGCCCCAAACAGTCTTTGGTTTCTGTTACTAGTTAGAAAAAGAAAAAAAAAAGTTAATTAATTAATTAAGTAATTTCCCTTCTTGGGGCATTTTGTAATCTCAAAGTATTTAAAGACGCAAGTGAGCCATCTTGGTAACACCTCCTGACAGTCATTCATAGCTATGAGCCACCCCCCCCCAACTGAATGAATGGGACAACGCAGGATCACAGCAAAGCTTGTAATCCGGTCTGAAACTCTGCTTCAGGTCCCAAAGTCAAACGAACACTGCAGCATCACTGAGAGTTGAAAAACTGTCTAAATTATTTAATCTTTAATAAAATGATCTGCGTGGCTGCTTTATCAGGTGTAACAAGTTTAACATCCAGGCATCCATGAAAACAGAATTTATTAAATTTAACGGAGTTAGAAGTTAGCAGGAAGTTAGCTCGCTAGTTTCCACCTAAACATGATATAGCATGTTCTGACTGAGAGATTTGTGAAAAGATTCAAACGTACCGCTCTGCTATCACTTCCAACATAAATGAAGACAGAAAACTAAACAGCAGTGACATTTGTAGGGTTACTGAAGTTGGACTAGCTGGTATATAATGATGTGCTACGTGATCGCTAGCGACACAGTTATGTTAGCATAACATAAACACAGTGAAGCTGGAGGATGAACGCTAACTTTTTTCCACTCGATACAAGTTAACGCAAGGGTTCCCTCCATGGGCTGGGCTGTAGTTACATCGTAAGGTTTTCAAAACTGAGCTTTAAAATGAACAGTGGTAATTTCATGTGTGAAATCTGAATAAATGGGGAGACAGCCATAACTTTAAATTCAATGGTTATCAGAATATAAAGAGTTCATGTACTGAATCAGTTGTTCTTTTGTCCTGTGCTAGCTATACTACTGTATATGATGCGGCGTTGCACAACATTATAAAGTGCCAGCATGATGAATGGCTCTGACTCATCCCACCAGAACACTAAACAAATGCCAGGCTAATACACGTTATAGTACACTCACCTACATCTTTACTACAATGATGAGTAGATATGCTATCCATCACTCAAGTGAAACTGTGAACCTGTATGTGCACGCCTCATTGAAACAACACAAATGGCTCAAGTGTTTCCTGGTTCAGCTGCCGATGTGCTCTTTAAGGGACAGGGGCAGAACAACAGCCAGCTTCCTGTTATGGATGCCAACTGATTTCTATTCTGCGTACTGGAGTGCCGAGGCAATGCTCGAGGCAATGTGAATGCAGTTGGGCAATCACAGCGCTACAGCAAAAAAAAGTATATGTTTAATTATTAGTCATTCACCGCTCTGTAACACTGTACAGCATTTCAGATAAACATGACCTTTTCATGTACAGATGAGTTGAATTGGCACTCTCCCCACTCTCAAACCAGACCTCCGTGTGTGCTCATGTGTGGTTTCTACATAATCTGTCATTCAGGTTTTGAATCAGGTGGAGCTAAAGGAAGGTGCAACATTGCTCAGTATCTTCCTGTATCTCTGCACTGATGGATGGGCCTCCGCTATACGTGCCCGTGTTTGTCTCCATTCTGCCATAAATGTGGAATGTGGGGTTTTATTGGGAGAAGCTGCAGATGTCGAGCTACACTGTTTACATGCATGAAGCTTCAGCGCTCAGTTTAATATCAATATCACGTCATTTGGGGTGGGATTGAGTGAGAATGGGTCTTGCAGAGGATTGTGGAGCTGCAGTAAACAGGAAGTGAGTTAAAGTGTCTGAAAGTAGTCACACTCCTATTGTTATGATTTTTATTACTTAGAGACATATTTTCAGGTCCAGCATCACCAGAAACACCAAACTGTGTACTCTGATCGCTGAACATGTCATAAAACATCATATGTAAAGATTTGATATAACAAAACAGTTTGCAGAGGGGAAGGATGTGGAGGTGTGTGGCCCATCTTTATATCCATCCTGTGCTTTCACATCTGGTATGCAGAAAGCAAAGGAGGATGTTTAATGTCAGTCTGACCAGAGGATTTCGATAGTTCTTGTGTAGTTTGTGTGTTACAGAAAACGGCGATCTTCGTGTTGGTCTAAAAAACCAACACAATGTTCGAGTAACTGGTTGAAGTTCCCAACATATTTTGGCTCCATATGAACACAGCAAACAACCACAATTACAAATCCATATGCTGTTGATCTCTGACTCTCCCTAAGCCTGTTTCTCCCAGAGGTTGCTTCCTGTTAAAAGGGAGTTTTTCCTTCCCACTGTCGCCAAGTGCTTGCTTATAGGGGGTCATGTTATTTTGGGGGTTTGCCTTTAGGAGGCATGCTGTTGCAATTTAGTACTATATGAATAAATTAAATTGAACTAAATTAAATTGAAACAGCTCAGACCTTCCTTCTGTGATCTGTGGAGGTTTATGCATCTTCTATAGTCTGCATTATTCACTTCATCTGTAAGTGGTCATCATCTTTTTCTGGCTCATCAGTGTCTTGCAATAATTATGCAAATTCTTCTTCCTCCAGCAACAAGCAGAAGCTTCTTGCTCTCCCACAATGCCTTGCTTTGTTTTGAACGTTTCTGACGGGCACCGAGAGGGTGGCAGAGAGTCGTTTCAGAGAGTCAGAGAGTCAAACAACAAGTTTCACATCCAATTATCTAAGAAAGAAATCAAAGATGGCTGTAATTAGGCTTTATAAATCATGATGTTGAGGCAAACAAACAGCAGCTTTATCACCACTCTCCAAATCTGAGCTGTCAGGGTGAAGAGGACGAGACGATGATCAAAGTTGCAGCTGATTTCAGCGGTGAGACACAACATGTCGGGTTTAAAAGCGCAGCTCAAACGTGTCGAGGCGGTTACAGAGTGATGCAGCAGCAGAGCGACGCAAACGAGTTCTTGGCTATGAAACAAGCCTCCATCAAACGGAGCATAGAGAGTAGCTGACGGCGCTTTTACTATCAATCTCCTGCTGACTGTCTCATAAATCGCTCCAGAAATGTGCCTCCAAAAGACACCAAAACAAATATTTCTCCTCCGAGCCTCCCTAATGTTCCTCCTACAGAGCCAATAAATGCCAACCAACTTAAAGACAGTCTGTACAAACAGGGAGATATATTTCCCTGCTGTGGCTCGCCACTCCTCTCTTTGTTCCTCTCTGGAGGCTGAAAGTGAGGCCTCCCAGCATAAATAGCAAATAACTGTGGTATCACAGAGGATTAAGTTCTGCAGAGAAAATATTTTATAAAAAGAGCTGGCTCTAAATCCTCGATTGAATGACAAGTTTTCTCTTGTTTTAAATTCACAAACGGCTTCTGTTGTGCAAAAATCTCCCAGAAAACCTGTTCGTCAGAGCGCTCATAAGAGGAAACAAAGGTCTTATCGAGCAACTTAATGTTCCTGATGTCTATTAGTATGAGGTGTGACAGCAAAGTTTCACAACTTCAGTTACAAGAAATCAAAACCCACACCTGATTTAGATTTAGCGATTTCCCCCGATACTGTCCCTGTGCACCGCCGGACCGCTCGGGTTATTTTTAGATGATTCACTGATAGACCTCTTTTGACCAGTGGCCAATTTTTTGCTGTGCTGTGGATCTGCATGCATAAACAGTGATCAAGTCACGGGGAACCAAATCTGCAGAGAGCAGTGGGTGATGATCCACGGTTGCGTTGGTGTGGCCAGAAAACAGTTTCCAGAGGGCCATGTGGATGCACAAATGAAAGATCGCAAGCACCACTTTTCAGCTGTGCATGATATTGTGCCAAATTCTTTTCCCACTCAGATACCACAGGATTCACAAAGGGCTTCTGCACTCTGACAATCTGACCCTGGAAGGTGCACAACCCTGAGAATGTCGGTAAAAATTATCCAACAACATGCTCCAACATGCTGCACTCCTGACCTAATGCTTTTTGGTTTGGACAGTGGGGGCTGTTGCACGGAAACCTCAGGTCAGGTCCGTTTGACACGGATGTGGATTTTTGCTCCTTGTGCAAATGTAAGGCACACACTGAAATCACAGATGTGTGAATACCAGTGGTCACACTTTCAGTTCCTAAAGTTCCTAAATCAGGAAGTGGTCCAGAGGGGCTCGAGGACGATAACTTGAAGGGGAGATTTCAATTAAGTATGTTTTATGTATGCAGCAGAACTACACCAAGAAAACTTTATTATCCCCAAGGTGCAATCTCTTTGTAGCCAGCAGCATAAATAACAAGCATTACACATACACCCAAAAACCACAAATCACACAATAGAATAAAAAATAATAATAATAGCAGTAGGAACAAATGAGAATTCAAATCTATTTGTCCTGCAACGAGGCAAAGAATACCTCTGAAGACAACAGCTGAGGATGTGTCCTATCACCCTGAATCCTTTGTGCCCTCAGGGTCGGCCTCCCTCTATACACCAGGGCAAGATCATTTAGCTTTCTACCTGCAACTTTGCTACACGATTGTGCTCCAACCTCTTCTTCTTTGTCAAGCTAAGAGACCCAAAGCAGCAGATTAAAGAAAAAACATTAAAACCCCTTAGTTTCTGATACAAATACATATGCTGGTGAGTCTTTGCACATATGGCGTCTGTATTCGCATCAAATGTCAGCTTTTCGTCAAGTATAGTGCCCAGATATTTCTATTTCTCTACCACTTCAATTCCCTGACCATGAAAACAAACATGGGGCAGGGATGAAGTTTTTTGTTTACAAAAATCAATAACCATTTCCTGCAAGTCATCTACAACTGGGCCATGGTCACGACCTGCATCATGGAAACTTCAGATATCTAAACCTCATATTAGATATTTAAAAGCTGATCATCATCAAGGAGTCAAAGATTTGTTCTATGAAAGCTGCATACTGAGCTCAAACACAAGAGAGAAGCTGGTTGGAGATGATCCAGGCTTTGCGCAACGCAGCTGAGGTCATTTAAACGTAACCAACAAAACCCCATGAGTTCATGAGCCACTTTCTCTCCACAGCCATGATGGGAAACGCCTGGCTCCTCTCTCTGACCTGACAACTGATTGATTTAGATGTTGGACGCGATGTTTTATGGAAGCTAGGAGGAAGCAAGTAGTTTCTCTTGGTCAGTGAAGCAGGAACTGTTTGCAAGTCTTAGGCAGGCCCCAAGATGGTCATTCGTCATTATGAATCTGCATTTTGACTTTTTATGTGAGGGAAAGCAGACTCGCATCCGTTGATCCAAAAGGTTCTCTCACATTTGAGGTGCATCTTCTGAGGTCGTTCCAGTAGTAGGTTCCAGCGCTCTCCATTCATGCCAGGTTTGGTCCTGGATTTGATCTCTGTGTCATTTTGCAGTGTGAGAATCTCGCTTACAACAGCAAAGCAATCCAGGTGGAACAGTGCTATAACTTGGAGGCAATGCAGTCCACATTGCTTAAAATGGGAAACAGATAGCTGGCAACAGGGTTGATGCAAACAAAGTCCTCAAAGATCTTCACACGTTCGGACAAAATGCTCTGAGCTTGCTCTTAATTACAGTCGGTGTGAGGTTGGGAGTCTCTGCCCTGATGGTGAAATAGCCTTACTGACAAATTTTAGCTTGTTTTAAATGTAGACCTCCAGCTCTGAAAATAAGTTATGGAAGCGTCAGAAAACCCTTTTCTTGGAGAAGTTACCTCTGCTAAACCCTCTGCATGCAACACTATGTTTGTGTCAACCTACCTTTTCCAGGTAAGCGTAGAATCGCATTCTGTGTAGGTTCCAGTGGAAAGAAAACCATGATCCACGTTGCCATCTCTTTTTTCTGAGATCTGTCTGAGAAGTTCAGGTGCGTAGAGCAGTTTCAGGAGGAAAAGTGATCCTGCAACTTTTAACACACTATAAAACCTATATATGTTTTAATAAAGCTACTCTAGTATTGCATGACAGCAAACAGCTACATTGCTGCCAGGATAGTTTAAATGTCCTCCTACCAGTCTGAATAAATATTATGCACTTTGACTCTTTATAACTGCTGCAATAATCTGTGAGCAAAGAAGGTTGGTCCAGCCAATCACTGTACAGCAACCACACAGATAATGCAGTGATAGGCTGGATTACCAGCCTTCAGATTCAGACAACTTCCCAGACCACCAAGGGCCTCCGGTAAGTCTGCAGCACCACAGCATCTAAGCTACAATAACTGTACCGTGATGCTACAGTAATTAACCAAAGACAGACTTTAACGGCTTTCTCCAATCTGTAGTTCAGTATGATGGACTACAGCTAAAGGAAGAAGGAGCCGATTCTGTACTGTGTGTGCATCAATCATTTTTTTTGACCTGCAGATGGTTGGTCATCCACAGATTTGATGATTTTGGAAACACCTGCTGAACAGCAGCAACTCTTGTAAAACCAGCTGCGCTTTTTCAAAAACTAGACACAATAGGAAGAAACTGTGTCACGTATTCCCAGACAGATAGTCCACAGTCCCTACAAACTGAGTAAAAGTCCTTTTGGGGCTCCTTTAACAGTCTGTGTGAGTGGATGTAGGTCTCTTCTGTTTCAGTGAACAAACAGTCAAAGCACTGCCTGTCCTTTCAGCTTCAGTAACATGCTGCTCAGTCAACTCTGGAGTCAATGAAAAGGGCCAGTTAAAGTTTAACACAGGCCAAATAGAAAAAAGTGGATAGCCAAATAGAGCAGATAGATAGACAGGGGCACTGACACACTCTCCACACAAAATGTCAATGAAACAAAAGCACTTTGAGACTGCAAACATAGGGAATCTGAAAATAACCACGTTTTCCTGCAGACTCCTAGCCAAAAGAAAATTAGGACATTTATTCAAGTAACAGAGCTTTCTCATATGAACACTGACTCACTGAGCTCATATATTCCAAATGTGCTTTTAAAGTCAAACTTTTATTTACTAAACAATTAATTCCCAATCAAACTGATGAATCCAAGTCAGCATCACGGTAGACGAATCTGTGTGGTTTGAACGTATACTTCACTTTGTCCAATATATGACAAATTATTATCAAACGCCATTAAAAAGAGCCCATTCAGCTTACTTACAGGTCTGTATGTTTATTCTATAAGAGCTTTCCATGATACCATGTCAGAAAAACATTACTTTTATTATACTGGCTTAATTTTAGCAACTTATCCTGTGTCTGAAACATCGTTTAGCTTCTGTCTCTTTAAGGCTGTCCTGCCCTAAAAGCTCACTTTCTTCTGATTGGCTGACTTCTGGAATCTTGCTGAGGAGCAGCACCCAGTGCTTGTGGACATGTTGGAAGTACAGAAAACAAGCTGCGAAACTAACATTGAACCTGAACTAGAGTCTAGTGTATATGAGAGGAGAGTGCATGAAACAAAGACTTTTTTTCTGTCTGTTAAACTTCTTACCTGCTTATAACGTAACAGTAGTTTTGTTTGTATTTTGCAGGGAAGATTTTCTGCAAACATTACTCACTAAGCAGTAGGTCAACTGTGAAAACTAAGTAAAGAAAAAGTAGGTAAAAGCTGCACCTTTAAAATTGTGTTGGTTTCAGCAGTAAAGCAAAACTTTTACTTTGAAGGCGAATGCTCTTCGTTTGTAGTTTGGCTCACATTTTTTCCAAATTCTCTACAGCTCAGAAAATGAAAGGCAAGTGTTTGCAAGACAAATCACCGTCTTTCATGCAAACTACAGGCAAAAACAGCGATCTGCTGGCGATCAAAGCAATCACAAGGAGCTTTTCAGTGCAGCGTTCGATACCAGAAACCCCCAGCAGCCGCTCGCCAACTGGTTTGGGACTGCAGGTTGCCGATCAGTCTCCAGGCCGACGTGGCTGAGGCCTAAACCAACTGCTCTTCGCTGATCAAATTTGTTGAGGTTAGTCCACTGGAAGATGGTTTTAGACAGATGATTTATCCAATCACCTGCCAAGTATTTTTTGAAAGTGCCTTCCCTTTCCTAAAGTTTCCAGTTACGACTTCCCAGATGTTCGATGTGGCCAAACATCTGGTGTGTCAGACTAAATTACCCCAGTTTCACTTGACTCAATTGAAACGTTGTCTTTTTTTAATCAAATTGTAATTCTTGTTGTTTTATCCTCCTTTTTTTTTTAGCTCGCCTCTCTACAGGTCACACTTATTGTAGCTTCTCTGGCAAAAGAGAAAATCTGCTGTAATGATACTGACAGTAATAATGATAAAATGAAATGAAATTTATAAACAACAAAGAGGGCTCACTGCAAAGTTATTCTTTAGCTAAAAGACCTGGGAGATTCTTCCAAACCTCAACATAACACTCAGCACCAGCCAAACATGTCCTAAATATTAAAATGACAGCGATTTGTCAGCTGTAAACCTGAAATGGAAATCAGCTCACTGGCCCGTATGAGAGGATTATTAACACTGAAGTCAGGCCAGCCGAGGCTGGACTCAGAAAGGAGAACAAGAGCTGGCCAGAGCCGGATTTCTGGACATGAAATGGAAATAAAGCAGAAAAGACAAAAAGAAAGGGAAGGAGAAGTTCCAGCCGCTAACAGGCTAATGTCTTCCATCCGCAGGAAGACTCCGCGGCCAACATCAGACACAGAGCCTCTCTCTCATCCAAAAACCAAATAAAAGGCCGGTGTGTCTTTACACACTCTGAGATACCTCGAGCCAAAACCACGGCTTGTCGAAGCTACCAATGATACAAAGCTCAAATTAACAAACAGGTAGACCCCAAACACACACTGATGAGGACAGAGAGGTCACAAATGGTGAAGAAAATATACCACCTGACAAAGCTGTCCTTCTTTCCTTCTTTCAGTGACACATGAAAACAGGAAATAGAAGAGAAGGCAGAAAGAAGAAGAACTGTTAAAGACCAAAGAGGGCCAAAAGAAAATATTTTATATACAGGTTTTTGTTTAAAATGCTCCGACATTTGTCATGTTCATACATTCTTGCTTTTCTTCTCCTGGCTGCTCCCTTTAGGGATCACCACAGCGAATCCTCCGCCTCATTCTCCTCCTATCCCAGCATCCTCCTCTGTCACACCATCTTTCTGCATGTGCTCCTTCACCACATCCCTGAATCTTCTCAGTGGTCTTCCTCTTTCCTCCTTTCCTGGCAGTTCCATCTTCAACCTCTTTTGTACCCACTGTCCCTCCTCTGCACATGTCCAAACGTTGAGGGTCTTCTCATCCTGAGCTGTCCCTCTGATCGACTTGTTTCTAATCCCCTCCCAGTGAAGATGTCCTGATGCATGCTCAATCAGGTAAGAAAATCCCATAAAGTTGATCCTGTTCCTCTGGACATAGCATTTTCAGTTTTCACTTCTTCTGTCTTGGATCACCTGGAGCTTTATTTAGGAGATAACCACATTTACTCAAGGCCTTGTTTATATGATGTTCTTCTGCTTCCCTGGCCACTGTATCTGTGGGGATGATGTTCGCTCAGGAGTATCAGAACAGCTGAGACAGCGGCACTTACACGACACTCCTTAACAACAGGAGCTCGGATTGTGTCTTAAAACTACAACATCCAGAAGATGAACTACAGAATGTGTATTTTTACTTCACTCCAGTGTGTTCTTACACTGCAGTTTTATGCAGGTCACATAAACGAGAACAGGCAATGAAAAATATCACTTCATCACAAAGGCTGGAATTTCTAAGAAGGAATAGGGTCGGTCTTCACGCTGAATGTTTTAAAGCCAAGCCCTACTTAATCCTGCTCCTCAGTGATACTTTAATTGAAGCAGAGCAGAACTTAGCCAGAGCAACTATTGTTCTACGTCTCTCTGGTATTAAACAAGAGCCATTAATAAGACTGAATACTACATTAACACACGGATGAGCCCGGATCTGATGGTAAATAATGTTTGGTGTTTTACACATCGCACAGGTTGTTACAGCTGATTTCAGGTTTGTATGATGGAATAGTTTGTAATAACGCAGCTCTTCTCTGGATAAATCCTGCCTGGACCACGCACAGCCCCAGAAATCGACATAAGCATTCACCCTTTTATCAAAAACATATTGATTGTCCTTCAGACTCCTCTCATTTATCTGAACTGCCGTGCTGTTTTCAGGGAAAAACACACACTTTAGACCTGACAGTGCTAAAGGCTGCAGTACAGCAACAGACATTACAAATGCAAGCTGAATTATACGGAACCTTTGACACTTTAAGCACTTAATAAAGATCATAGTACTGATTTAGAGAAATTATATATAATCTACATTATTCATGCAAAGCAGCAAATTGACCAGAAGCAGATTTTATTACAGCACCATAGTTCACCTGTGGGTTTAGCAGGCTGATGTTCTTCAGAAGGAACACATGGATTCAAACGGTTTCTATCTGAGGTGATCTTTGGAAGGATCACATAGACTAAAGAATCAAAGAACTCCATGGCAAATGCCTCCAACACATTGTGCAAAGTGCAAAGTGTTTTACACTGGTAGAACAAAAAGATGTTTCCTGGACAGGTTAGTGGAACACGTATATGCCATATGCACAGATAACAGGGCTAGATGGTACCTGGACTTCCATAATAGTAAACCACCTACATTACAAGCCTTTAGAACGGACCACATTTCTCTTTCCATACGAAGAGGTGACAGACAAAGGAGTCTTAACCAAAGGGAAACACTTTGGATTTATAAACCACTAGTTGCCCTACCTTAAATTAGAATTTGACTCTGGTTCATAAACCTTATTTGCCTTTGGAGATGCATTCATGTTGTCTGTGGTTGGTGCTGTTCTGTTATCTTGTTTGATTTGGACTGAATTTGGTGAACGTTTTGGCCTTGGTATCGATATCCCTTTGGGCACCTGGATCTGTGCAGATTTTGAAGAGTCCTCCTATTGGTGGAGCGTCACTGGTGGAATTTTCCACTCTAACCCTAGGTGGAAGCTCACCATTGGTGAAGCACCACTATTAAAGATCTAGCGCCTTCATGAACTCTGTTACTCTGATGAAGGCCTGTGTGTTGAAATGTGTTGGGGGGGGTTTAGGTTAAATATGATGATGCCACGAGAATGAAGGCATGATAAAAAAAAAAAATTTGAAAAGAACTTTGAAGAGAGAATTTGAGTTCTTTCATGAGTTAGCTTATGTGTATCAGTGGGCAAAGGTGCTCAATTTTGTCAGTTCTGTTGATCATTTTCATGAATGGTCACTGAATTGTGGGATGACACTATCTGATCTGCTCTCCTGTGTATCGCCTGCTAAAAAGAGGTAATAAAGGAAGCTCTTTAAGCTTGCCTTTGGAGAATTTGAAGTGTTCCTATTATGGTTGCCACACAGATACTTCCGGGTCATGTCACTCAGGTTGCAAGCGTCCCAGCTGAAACTCACTATTCAACCGTACCCCTGGCCTCTTTGCATTCAGTCCTTGTCCATCTGTTAGCTTTCCCTCCAATCTTCAACCACACCTTCAGTATATCAATGAATCCCTCACCACAGTAGCATTATATTCTTCCCTGTTTCCTCTTGTCTCTCATCAAATAGTCTTGGTGATCCGTGTTGATGGCAATTTTTGGCATGCCGGATTTTCCTGCTTTCCGGTGTCCTTTTATTTTTCATTTTTGTATCACCTTTCCATTCACGGTCTTTGCCTTTTGCCAGGTCATCAGTCCTTGCTGACTGGTCATCAAACATTATCATTTTTTAAAGTTTACTCTGCTGCTCATGTCCTGCATATGATTCTCTCTTCATGAGTACCATCACATCAACAAGCTAGA
>VUQG01045881.1:0-20782 GCA_015106755.1 Etia nguti
GGACGTAGCGTTACGTCCAGATGAACAGAATCAACTTTTGGAGATTTACTTTCCTGGATGATTGAGAATGCATCAAGACCTTCTCCTACGTATTTCGCTCAAAATACTTGAGTGATTTCCTGAAGTAAATTTACACCCTGTTTTTATTTGCGTCATGGATCTTCGTGCATTGTCTGGATCAAGGGGAGCTGTCGTGACTCATACACAGTGCAGAGTCTGAATAGGTAATGTTAAGCCTGTAAGTTGAATTATGAATGAATATATTGCGTTTTATAATTAATGTTGTCTTGGATTTCATCGGCCAATGAAAGCTATGCTATGTCATTGCTTTGCTGCATTCTGGTCAAATGAATCTGATTTTTTTTTTTTTCTTCTGTGAATTGGTAATAATGTCCAAACAAATCATCAAGCCCTCGTTAAATATTGAGACGAACCGCATTTGCTGCATTGTCATAGACTGAACAAGCCCTGTATCACTAACGGTACCAGAAATTAACCCAGTCTCCGGAACATAAACTCCCGCCTTCGGCATCTGATTAGTTGGATACCCTGTCCATCGTGGCATCCCTGATTTTCATTGGTCAGCGCTCTGCTCTGAGGAATCCCCCTTTAAACGTTGGCAGGACGGTCAAGATTTTGGAGCGGACTTATACAAAGTGAGCGAGTTGAGCCTGAGGGAAGCGTAGCACACGGACGTCTGTCAGGGCTGGAAATGCGCTATAGTGGTCGTACGTGAGCATCTCTGGTCCAGAAGAAACATTCAATAGTCATGGAACTGGAAGAGAAATCGAAATACGGTAAATATTTAAAGCCTAAAACGGAGACGCTCACTTCATTTGTCCAAAGTCCTTATCGGCAGTTAATGTAAAACCAAGTTTTATTGTGTTTTTGGAGTGGCGAAAGTAGGTCTCGCAATGGTCTCAGGAGCCTTGTTTAACAAAGTACCTTTCTTCATTCTTGACTTTTATTTTTGCAAGTTAGCACTTTCTCTGGCGAAGTGTCGAACCCGCGTATAATCACAAACTAACGCAATGCAAGCTTGTTTTTGCTTCTGAGTTAACGTCTTCAGTTACGGCGCGCAAGCCCTGTTCTGCGGTTGTGTTTTGAAAACACAGGATGCCTGAAGTATGCTGCTATATTGTCAGGGTGCACAATGCCCCAGTTTGTGTTGTGCTTGTCCAGTTGCTGCCACATTCCTGAGACTGCTATGGCAGACAGCTCAGCTAACCCAGCATGCATATAGAGCACAGCTTATTAGAAAATTCCTCAAACAAGTGAAGAGGGTCTCAATTTGTCCACCGAGTGGATTCAGTCTGCTTTGAGAAGACTATCTTTAGTTTCATTTCACACGCAGATTCCAACTATTGACTCGAATCCAGTATCAGTGCTTCACTGTCTTGGCCGTTGTGGTTCGTAATCAGGTAATGTGGGTGTAATTACGCCCCCCACTTATCCCAAAATACCTGTTGAAAATGTGTTTTTATTCTTGCACATAATAGTGATTGTGGTACAGCTTTGCTCAGTGAAATCAGTACAGGGGAACTGGTTTTTCTGCGAAACTAAGAGTGATTTAAACTAACAAAAAAACAGCAAACAAACAAAAAGTTATGCCGGGAGTTGTTTTTTTTTCATAAAGTCTGTTTTTGGATCAATAACAATGTGCCTTTTGTACAAACTTCCAGTCTCTTCACATGCAGCTTGCAGTTTATACTGTTATCATCAACATGATGAGGAATGAAAAGCAAGGCCAGATACTTCTGCTTGCAGTTCTTAGTGCTTTCCTCCTGCTCTTCTCTGCACACACCCTTTCCCACTGTGCTTGCCACATGATGGCTAATTGATTCAATTTACCTTCCACAGATCGCAATGAATACTGTGTATGTGTGTGTGTGCCTCTTTGTGTAATGTGAGTTTGCTCAGTGTAGTCAGTTGTGAAAGTCAGTAAGAACGCCTACAGCCTCTTGAATTCTATAATATCTTTCAGTGAGTCTTCATACCAACTAAAAGAAACAACTAAAAAAAGAAGAATAAGAGAAGAACAATAACCTTAATCTTCCATGTGGCAGAAAATGTCAGAACACACTATAGGATCTCCACCGGTTTTATACGTTGGAGTAATTTCAGGCTGTATTATATGAAGAAACCTCAATGACAGGACCTGAAGCAACCATGCAGCCTCGCCCTGGTGCAAGTTAGGCGTAATTACAAGCCATATTTAGGAGTGTAGTTTGAAACCTGATCTCCATGCTCCCCTGAACTCTCCGTCATGTCATGTTAGACTTTGCTGAAACTACATTCAGATTTTTTTTTTGAAAATTTGAAACATTCTCTTTCTTTTCATTTCACTTCCTGTACTGCACTGACAAAAAAAAACAAAACCCAAAATAAAAATACACGCCTATTATTGCAGCCTTCTGTTTCCACTGAATGGTGCCTGATCATACCCTTGCAGACCAGCCTGGGTTATGTGACTCTGCTAACAGGTTTGTGGTTGTGTCAACTGCTTTGAACTGCGAGAGTGTGAGGCACTAAGAGTGAGTTACTGGGTACAAAATGAGCTATGGTCTTGTATTTATTCTCCCTGGCAGTGTCTGTGTTGGTAGATCACGTCTTAATCTCAGTCACAGTTCCTGTTATTATCATCACAGGGCATTGTGCCAATTTGTGCTTGAGTGTTTATGTCATATAAACAGAAGTTTAAACACAGCTTCATAGTGACTTACTGTTGTCAGCTGGTGGTATTTATAATGGTTTTCTAGATAAGTGTTAAAGCCTAAGTTGAAATGAAAGTGTGTGGGTTTCACTTTGCATCATATCTGTAGCAGAAATCTCTTCATTGCATCTGACAGCAAAGATTAGGAGTTGATATGCTCATTAGATGTAGTTAAAGTTATTGTGCGAGTGCTCATTTTTGGAAGATGATGCCTAAAGATTAGCCGCTGTCTGAAAATACTGCAATTTTCAAAAGAAACACTTCTCTTGCAAAAGTCGAGTCCAAATCTTCGCAAGCATTTCCCAAAGGATCCAACAGCTTGCTTGTATTTTTGAGTGTGGTCGTTGTGTTGCTTTTTCTGTAATACCGGAAATAGATCTGAACTTGGACTGAAGTTATCCACACCCTCTTTCTGTACTGACAGACATGTGGGACACAGACAGGAAGGGCTGTGACCTTTAGCTTCAGGATTTTAAGCTAGTGCAACCAGCGGCAGCCCTTGGTAACGTTTTATGCAGCTCGAGAGCAAGAAAAGCTATTGTGAACATTTCATCTATTTTTACTTTATGCCAGCTGGAGCCTTTCCTAGCCACCATAGAGGAAGATCTAGGGTACACCCTGGACAGTCTGTCGCAGGGCTAACACAGAGAGAGACAGACAACCATATGCACTCACACCTACAGGGAGTTTAGATTTACCAGTGAATCTAACCAGAGAGAGTACCTAAAGAGAACCCTTCCAGGGAGAAAATGGAGACCCCACACAAAGGCCACATGGTGGATTCAAACCCAGGAGTTTCTTGCTGTGAGGCAACAGTGCTAACCACCAGGTTACCGTGCCCATTTTTCTTACAGCGAAACCAACTTACCCTGTAAAATGCTACCAATCTGTCAGTGTATGCTGACTGGTCAGTTCAAGAGTGTACCTATTATGCAGTTATATACTGTTGTAGTCATGGATGCTCACTCTAAAGATGGGCAGTGTTTCCAATATTGAGATCAGCATATGTGCATCAGATGTTGAACGTTTGAAGCCAAAAGCTCTAAAGCTGGATACACACTGGAATCAGTTGTGGAATCAGTTGTTGTGCGTCGCTTTGAAACTGCCAGGTGGTCGCTTGCGGACATTCCAGGCTCTGGTTGGCTAGGCAACCCTCTAATGTATTAAGTATCAGGTCATATGTCAATCAATTGTGTTCTTATAATTGATATATATTAATATTCTTAAAGTATTCTTTGCTTTCGTTGATGCTCTCTTGAGGTACTGGTCCCAGGCACTCCACATCACCAGCAGTTATTTGGCCAACTATCATTCACCCTCCGTGGTCTCTGGTCGCCACGCGCTGCAAACCTTCTCCAGTGTGTATGTTAGAAATGATATTTTTTATATTGTCATTTGTGCTAAGACATACAGATATATAATCATTGCCCTTATGTGTCCTAGTATGGCTATCATTATGTAGAAAGAGCCAGACAGTCAGAGGATTTATTTTCAACCTTCTAACATTTCCAGTATCTGTGTCTGTGCTGACAAAATTTGCTTTCTTTATTTAAAATGCAGCTTAGTGCAGAGATGAGCTATGTTACACATTTGGAAAGCACCATGTTCTGTTCTTCTAAGGTTCAAGACTTCACACCTTTAAATGTTCGTTTGAGATATGACCTTTTGCAAGATTCTGTTTTTTATAGTTTAGCAAGACGCTTACTTCTGCTTTTTAGCATACCCCACACACGTTAAGTTCATTGAAAGGTTGTATGTTTACTCCATTTTTACACCTACAGACTGTACAAGGGGTCACCACAGCAGGCAGTTCCACATGTTTGATTTGGTTTTATGTTGGAACCTAAAGGGTTCCAAATAAATTTGTGTCTCCAGCTGGAATTGAACCAGCAACCTTTGACTTACTTAGCAAAGGTGTTAATCACCACAGCATGGAGTCACCCCTGAGTCTGGTTCTGCCATAGATTTCTTCCTGTTAAAAGGGAGTTTTTCCTTCCCATTGTCACTAAGTGCTTTCTCATAGGGGGTTGCCTGGTTTTCTCTACATTATTGCAGGGTCGTTACCTTAGAATATAAAGTGCCTTAAGGTTGTTTTGAATTGGTGATATAATAAATAAAATTGAAAGAACTGAGTTGTTTCCAAAGAATAAAAGTGTAAAATCTTATTTTAGTAAAATTTCCTAAACGAATAGCCAGTATATCAGTCAGCTGATAAAAAATATAGCTCCACTTGTGTGTTTTGTGCTGCAAAGGGTCAGAATGAAAACACTCGGAGAAGCTTTCATTTAACTCCAGGATATGTGGGAAGCTATCAAGAAAATAAAACAGGGAAGCTCAGGAATGTCGGGACACACTAAAGAGTAAATGCTGCACCTGAAGAAGAAATGCTGCTGAGCAGAAACAGTGAAAGCCATTAGCTTTAGCTTCAGTCACAACAATAATGCAGATTGGACTGTAAACTTCTTTGTGAAGGTTCATTGAAAACCAACATGGCCTTTCATTTGTAACTTAGAGTTCCTCTACATCTGGGAAAGGTTATTCTTTATTTATGTAAATACTAGTGTGTCTTGCAGCACACTGTAGAGCATTTATCAGATTAAAACTTCAAATAAAAAATGTGCTCGCTTCATTTCCCTCACTGCACCGTCCCACGTGTAGTAGCAGCTGTCTGCAGATGGAGGTCATTTCTAATGAGTTACACATGACTGTTCAACCAGTTTCATCACACTTGATTTTAATACCTCAAATCAGTTTCCGAGGAAAAGAGCTGGATCGGTTTCGTCGTGCCAGTTAATGCAACACGTTTTTGCTGTTTAGAGAAGTACAGGAAACCAAAGGCTTGCAGTGGTAATTCCCTTGTGCAGTAACATTAGCCACAAAAAAGAAAAAAACTGGATGGAAACTTTCATTACAGCTCCCTTTTTTCTGGTTTCTGTGAGTGTCTGTGAAAAGCATTCATGGCATTTAGTCTGTCTGTGGACTCTTTGTTAAAATGATGAGTTCGTTTAACACGCTCTGATTGCTTTCGGCTGTCGGAACAAACAGAAGTGGAGACCAAAATCATACAGGCACCAAGAATGAAAGTGGGGAAAAAAAAAAAATCAGTAGCTTGTAAGATTTATTGGGTTTCATTCTGCCCCCAGTGCAGTAGATCCATGGGAAGGAAACATGCTATTTTAGTTTCTATGCAATACTGATGTGTTTAAGCTTAGAAGCTTGTGAGCAGTCACATCGCTGCAGGTGATTATTTTGGAGCCATAAATATCCCAATGTCCCATACACCTGAATTCAATTAGCGAGAGCATTTACACAAACCACCCCCAGATGAAGAACTCCTCCTCTGTTTACTGCAAACACATGTTCCTGAATACATACACACATGAACTTTAGTCTCCTCCTACTCTTTCACACACCCACGCCTTCTTTTACTTCCAGCCTCTCTGTAGATGAGTTAAAATTACCTGCAACTTCACGCAGAAACAAGGGGGGAAAAGCAGGCAGACGGAAGTCATTTTTGGAAGTGCTGGGGAGGCACTGTAGTGGGAAATCAAGTGGGAGCACAGGTTGGAAAGAGGCAGTTTTTCCGGGATAAACAGAGAGGTGTGTGGGGGTGGGAATGTGAACTAGGTTAGGTGGAGCATTGGTTGTTGTGCAGCTATTCAGGGACAGGTTGAACTGGTTTCCTGCCAAGCCATACTTGCTTCTCCCCTTACTCAGTCATTTGTGCCAGCAGAGAGGAAAGGTGGATGAAGTGAATCAGATAAAGGAGCTGTGAAAAGAAGGAGGAAAAACATTTTTGCCCAGGAAGGAATTTCAACATGCCCGAGGATGGAGAATATTATGGAAAGAACGGTACCGACTTGTTTATCTTTACTTTTGTCTCAACTAGCCACTCTTCTTGAAAAACGAATCTAAGGCACACCGGTGATCACTGGGTAATCTTTAGATCGGCTGTTTACCTTTCTTGTATAGTGCATAAGTGGCCACACCTGAAACTGGAGCGACAGTATCAGCAGCAGGCTTGAGACTAGGTGTGTGCGTGCGCATGTACGGCAGTGGGTGTGTGCACAGTGATACAGCTGTGTGAGGTCACGCAAGTCTTTTATCAGTGTTTTTTCCTGCACTATTGTTGCAAGGTTGAATATAGATAACCGCCAGACTTAATCTGTGTGTTTATACCGAAGAACAGAACAAAGTTAAAAACTAAACCTGTTTGAAATATGTTAGAAGTTAGATACCAGAACACATACGAAGTACAACACCTACGCTCCCTATAACAGGAAGTGGTGACTTCTTCAAAAGGCGGTAAATGTTTGTTGCAACATAACTCCGCTGACCACATTCATAGGTGACATAATTCAGCGTTACTACAGCTACTGTGTTTGTCTATACTTCAAGACTCCATATGCTGCACATTATTCATCTATATGTCTGGGCACTGTTATGATGTAGGATGATCATAATAAACATGGGCAGAGTTTCAAAGGATGAGGCCATTGTACATTGTCCTTCAATCCTTAATGACAAGCATGCCTGAAGCTGGTGGAGATGTCTTTTTGTGGCATGATTGTCACAGTAATGGCAACTGCAAACAGTCACTCCCAACACAAGCTAACAGCATTTGAGTTTTCATTAAGCATGAACCAAACTGCCCTCCTTTAACAAACGTTGTTTTTATACTGCAGGCTGATTATTCACTGCACTGAAATGCTGACCTTTTTTTAACTCTTTAGTTAAAGCAAAGCTGTGGATCCACTGCTCAGGTCAGCAACATAACAATGGGAGGTGAGAGTGTTGAAGTTGCCTCCTTCAGCACTGTTTCTCAGATAGTTCTTTATAATCTCATAGAAAGGTGATACCCCTGGCTGTGATATACCAACTGCCTTTTGTTTGTGAGTGTAAGAGAAGAAAGAGAGCTGGCTTAAGGGATGAGTCAAAGCTCAGAGCTGCTACACCAAAGACGATAGACAGTGTAAAAGATGGATATGAAATGTGAAGCTAGCGCACTGCTACATTAAAACTGGGGTTGCAAAAGACATTTCCAGTTCTACAGAAGTCTCTGGGAAAAGAACCCTCTGCCCAGACTACTGCAAACACTTTCCAGTTGAGCTTTTGTAAATTTTTCTGATTTTAAGTCTAAGAAAGAAGGATTTGCGAGGATAACCCCACTGGAGCACCAAGTCCCACTGTCAGGTCGGCTCCTTGCTTGTTTACATCAGGCGTCAGGTTTGGGGTGCTTCTTGTTACAATTTAGCATTAAAAATATAATTTGGATTAATGAGCTTGTGGATTAACCATTACAGAATTTGGACTGGAACTGGAAAGTGAAATTTGCTTAGATAGCAGACACACTACCGTCAGATAACCTGCAGCAAGCTCAAGTGTTTGCTTGAACCTGCAACTTCAGCTGAAAGAACAGAAAACATAGTCCTTATTATAAGAGACAGCATGTTGTAATCTAATGATATTTAGGCAAAAGAAAAAAGTTGGCTTATTTTATGAACTGGGTAGATGTGTTTGTCTACTGATGAGCATGATAGCTTTGTTTTGACATAGACCTGTATTAAAATAACAATACTAGCTCCGCTGGTGGCTTTTCACATGGGATGTTTGCTCCTGCTTTATTATGAGTTTTACATGAGCTCCTGGTTAGTCAGCAGGGAGGAATTTGATGAGTTTCTGGGCGTGTCTGGCCTTCAGGGAAAGTCATCTGTGAGAAGAACGGGAGGAAGACTCTGGTGCACTGCTCCATGTCCTTGATCCAGCTCTGGTTTTAACATAAATTAATGAGCAGCTATTATAAAGATGTTTTCTTAACCCTTTAAAGCCCAGCGTATTGTATTTGATACATGTGTTTTGTGAGGTTTTTTTGTGACTTCTACATCATCAGTGCGACTTTTTTTTACCCTCAAAAAATGATGTAAATTACATGACACATTTTTAATGACTAAATTGCAAAAATATGGCTTATGTAGCAAATGTGATACAAATTAAAACTCATATATATGCAGATTAAAATTTGATATATTCTTATATATTTTGTCTAAAGGTTCAACAAACACGCCATTATTCAAATTCAAAATTCAAGATTTTTTGCAGTTATTTCATGGTTCAGGTTTTAAAGGGTTAAACCTCTCAGCAAGCCATGCTTTCAGTTGCCACAATGCTAAGAGCTCATTGAGTGATAAATGCACTTCTTTCCTTTCATGCAGGTGAGCCCAGGAAGCATGACCCGAGCTTCAGGGGCCCAATCCAGAACAGGTGAGACAGAGATGTGGTTTACCCCTGGCTCATACACTGTGCAGATGACTGCAGAGGACTCCATTAACCATTTGAACTCTCTCCACTGTAGGGGCTGCACAGACATTGTTTGCTGCATTCTGTTCATTGTTGCCATACTTGGTTACATTGCAGTGGGAATACTCGGTAAGGAGACAACACAGAAGCACGAATATACAAACTAAAAGCAAGTTTATAACATTTACTGTATATCACTCTTTTTTCCCTTCTTTTTTTACCCAGCCACAGGGTGACCCAAGAAAGGTGATCTACCCCACAGACAGCCGAGGCCAGTTCTGTGGGCAGGCTGGCACTCCACTCGAGTGAGTTGCTTTCCAAAGTATAGATAAAACTGTCTCTGCTGCACTATTTTTCTTAATTTGAGTGTGATCTTTAGGGTATTTTGAATGTTTGAATGATTCAGAACAATATCATCATTTTGGTCAAAATGAAATAATTTCCCCCCACCCACCAACACCCTTGCTAATATTATAGTACTGTGCAAAAATCTTGAGTCATCCCTCATTTAAAAAAAAAAAATCTTGCTAGGAGCATTTAGAAATATTTGTAACAGTTTAATCAAACGTGTAAACATACATGGATGTATATAAGACAAAAGACAGAGTTTGTACAACTCTAACAAGCTTGAGAGTCAGAGTTTGGTGTGTTGCGCCTAAAGATACACATATTTATTTATTTTTGCCTTTCTCTTTCATGTTCATTCCTTGAGTTAGGGGCCTTTTTTTAATGCTTTAATGGTTAATATTCCTCTAAAAATGGTCAGGTGTGGTGAGAGAGTCTGGCTCCTTGGAAGCAGAAATGAGGGGTGGCTCAAAAGTTTTGCGTGGCACTTTAGATTCCTCTGGCTTTTTTGTGTGCCACCATCTAAAAAGATATACAAAATCACTTGTAAATATATATAACTGGATTAAAAGCTTAGCTAGCTAACTTAATTAGGCAACATTAATACAATAAATTTAGACTAACAAGTTAAGTTAAAGTTTTCGCTGGCATTTTTACATTAAGTTAGTTCCCAAAAAGTTGATTCTGTTCATCTGGACGTAGTGTTTTCAGTGGGAGAAACGTTTCGTCACTCATCCAAGTGACTTCTTTAGTCTCAGCTGAAAAGAATCAACTTTTTGGGATTTCCTTACCTAGTATTATTAACCATTAGTATTGGTATTTTTTTTCCATCTTTTGTTTTATTCTTGTAAAACTGCTTTTCTAGAAAACACAAAAGCTCATTCAATGCAAACGTTCAGCTGACAACAAAGCACCTCATTTTCAGCCGCTATCAGAAATTTGTGTACATTTCTGCGCACTTTCTTTTGTCTTGTTCCCAACAGGAAGAAGCCCTTTTTGTTCTACTTCAACATCATGAAGTGTGCCAGCCCCATGGTGCTGCTGGAGTTCCAGTGCCCAACCACACAGGTGCCAACTCCTCTGTTTATGAATCTTTATAATGTTTATTTAAAAAAAAAAACAACCACTATTTACAGTATGTTCTTTGTTGTGAAGGCTTAAAATTCTGAGTGTAGAGTTGGGGCAGAGTTGCCTTTTTGGTTTTGTTTACAGATGAGGATAGAAGTTACTCCCCCAGCCCCCTACCAGCCAGTTTTCTTTAGAAAGAATAAATTTCTGATTGGACAAAATAACAGAATTATTTCAGAAAACAAAATGACCAGGGTCAGTGTTTTTAGGACTTGAAAAACTGACCTTTTTATTGAGCCATAGTACAAACCACTGCTGTGCTTTGTAATCCTCAGTGCTTATAAAATCAACTAAAAACTGAGGTTAATATTCCAATTTACGCATCGCATAAAAACTTCAACATGGGTTTGAACTGTTCTTTTGAAACATTTTATTGTCAAAAGCAAAATAAATCAGTTTAAGCTTAAAGAATTATTGATGCTAACAAAGCAGGAGATGGATATACAAAGACCACAGCGGTTCCAGATATCACGGGCTAGAGTGAGAAGTGTCATAAAGAAATTCAAAGAGCCACACAGTAGAAAACAAGCCTGCCGGCGGTACGAAATGAAAGCTTTCAAAGAAAGAACTCTCACCAATGCACCCCCAAACAACTGCCAAGGCACTGGTGAATCACTTGGCCAAGACGGGAATTGTAGTCTGAAAGAAAACAATAACTAGAACCTTGTACAGGAATAGACTGGATGGTGGTACACCTCTCTTCTATAGAAGAGACGGCTAAGAACAAGCTGAAGAAGGATTGTTATTATATTATTTCTTTGACTGCTTTTTGTGATGGGAATGTGGCCTCACTGTCCTGCTGTCCATGTTCATCTTTAGATGTGTGTGGAAAAGTGCCCTGAAAAGTTCATGACATTAATCAAAGCATACACTATCAGTAGTGACTTTGACTACTATAAAAACTTCTGCGAAGAAGGAGTGACCAACACAATGGTGAGTTGGACTTGAAATCTTCTGTACTATCTCAGGTATTGATATATCTGAATGCTTTCTACAGACCTTCACATCTGTTTTGGATATACTGTGTTTTTAGGGTGCTGCAGAAATCCTTAAACAACGTCTCTGTCCTGCAATGCTGCTTCCCAGCAAACCCTGTAAGTAGAATCTGTAAATATGTGTAAATGATTCTTTTTCAAAAGAATTTTAAGGGAGTGGAATATTTCTTTCTAGTTTTAGAAATTTAGAGAGAAGAAATTTATTTTTGGACTCTACTAGAGTGTCATTGCATGATTCGTGCCGTTTGACGTTTACAAAAAGGCAAGCAGAGAGACCATCAGATTTACAAACACAAACAAACCCATCTTCCCCCATATTTAACAACTGGACAACATAAATCGGATCTGATTCAATCATACCATTTGCGCTGCTTATCTGCACTGTACTTGAACTTCTTTATTTTCCTGCACTCCTTCCTGGCTGAAGAATTGTAAAATATTTTAGTACTATAGTTAAACAAATATCTAGTACATTGCCAAAAATGATTTACTATTAGCTGAAAATGACACATGGTGGTGGATTTTTTGTAAATAGCCCCAAAAAAACCCACTATGAAAACATCTCACTACACAAAACTGTATTATTGGAAAATTGTGCATATCAAAGTCATCAAAAATAAAAAGAATAATTCTGCAGAAAAATCTTCCACATCAGTTTTAAATTGATTAATATTACTTCTGCAGGTGTTTATGGTACAGGTCACTTTAAATACTTTAAACATAACATATCAGAGTCTAATGGCCACCATCATATAATATAATAGCTTTATTGTCATTATATGACACAATGAAATCACAGTTGCATCTTCCTTTAAACATCGATATAAAATATATAATTTAAAATCAACAATTAAAAATACTATAAATAAATAATATATTGAACAAGACAGATGTTCACAGTAGGATAAAAACTGTTTAAGGTTAAAATGCTCTTGTGCGTACTACAGCGCACAGCATGATTTGCTGTACATACATAATTTCCTTAGGGATTAATAAAGTATTCTTATTCTGATTGTGATGATTTACATGGAACAGTTGACAGCTCTGATGGCCCGTGGATGAAAACAATTTTTCAACCTGGTGGTGCAGGCTTTCATCGACCTGTAGTGCCTGCCTCAAGCCATTAAACTAAACAGATGACGAGCTGTGTGGGAGAAGTCGGTTAGTCTCAGCTGACTGCAGGTTTCCCCAACCTTCTAAAACAGTACATTTGCACAATGACTGAAACTAGCCCACTGAATGAACAATGGGCAGATCATTAATTGAAACTGAGGAGGGGACCTATTTTTCACCATCTTACAATGCTGTGATTGCAGCCATTCCCCAACTCTCTGTGAATGGTACTCATGACCACTGATCAGTGGTTGTTGATCAATGGTCATGACAATTTGCATATTAATGATCAAGGAACTGACCTCATGGATCATTGTTCATTCAGTGGGTTAGTTTCAGTTATTTTTGCAAATGTACTGTTTATAAGATTGGGGAAACCTGCAGTCAGCTGAGACTAAAGAAGTCACTTGGATGAGTGACGAAACGTTTCTCCCACATCCAGATGAACAGAATCAACCATTTGGAATTTCCTGACCTGGATGATTGCGATCAAAAGATCATGATCTTTACTTTGTCACGTTTAGATTTGACAATTGTCTTGACAAAACACCACAGATTCACAGTTCTAACAAATTCATATTCATCTTATATTAGGCTTTAGTGCAATCCCTCCATTAATCAGCCAAACCCTATCCCTATAAGTCCGGGTTATTTCTGATTGGTTCTGATTCATACCCCAAAATTTGAACAGCAGGTGGGGTGGGGCTTATGTGGTCATAGCCAAGCCTCAAATGACCATATTAGGAATATCTGAACGAGCAAAAATCTGTTGGAAACAGAGCATTTTTGACTACAGCCTGAATTTTTTAATCGCTGAGATTATTGTGAACATCCATCTTTGCAACATGTATTAAAGAATGTGAGGAAAATGATAATGGTTAACTTTTAATAGTTTTCAAATGACACTCATTTCATTTGTTTGTTTTTGTATTTTTGACAATTATGTTTCTCTACTTTTCTTCCAGTCACCCGCAGGTGCTTCCCAGCTTTGGGCATGAAAGGAGGGGTGATAACTGTGGGAAACAGCTCAACGTTTAATGATGGAACTGGAATTAGAAACGCCCAAGACCTTGTTGCTGGTGTACAGTGAGTATACATCAGTGGAATTTTGTGACACAGCTAGTTTTCAACTACATTACCCTGTCTTGGTCTGTGTCAACCTGCCACTACAAATAATGTGTGATGAGAAATTCCTCAAGCAGATAAACACACGAGGCTCTCTCCACAGGAATGCCACTGTGGTAATGGAGGCTCGTCAGGTGGTGATGAAAATCTTTGAGGATTTCACACATTCCTGGTACTGGATCCTCTTGTAAGTAATAAACTCTCCCTTTTCATGCTTTTCTCTGTTTGTATTGCGAAGAGATTTTCCTTAAATTGACTGTACCTCCTCTTTGCAGGGGATTGGTTATTGCCATGATCATCAGCCTCCTCTTCCTCATCCTCCTCCGCTTCCTGGCGGGGATCATGGTTTGGGTCATGATTGCCATGTTGGTAGCGGTGATAGGATATGGTAAGGGACAAGGTGGATTAAATTGTCATCATGGTTCATAATGGCTTAGTAATCTGGACCTACCCAGAAAGCAGGTCCAGACTAGCTGGTCAGTAAGTAAATCATGAGTGTCAGTATAACTGTGAGCATGAAAAGTGTATACACTAGTATTCCCCTTAGCAGAAATATTAATGCAGGGTTGGTAACTTTTGACTGGGGATAAATTGTGAATGTAATTTCTTTGTTGTCAGAAAACTGTAGTTGGTATGAAAAAATGGAAACTGAAAGAATGTGCATGAAAGGAAGACGCAAAGTTTGATTGAACTGACCCACCGGGTCAGCTGTGATGTTAAATGACACATTTTTATTCAATCTGTTTAATTGAGTGTGAAGAAAAACACAGCATCGGTTCCTTTCATATCCTAACCTGATCCTTTCACACTACAAGGAATGAGAGTATGAGACACACCTCTGGAAAAAAATGTCTCATGCCAAAACAAACAGAGCTGGCAATGCTGACTTTTGCATGTGCATACCAAGTGTACATTAAAACACACACGTTCATTAGTGTGGGAAAAGAATTTTATTCATCATTACCAAGTCGTTGATCATTTCACAGATTACTTCAAAGTATCTCTAAACAGTGCAGTTCACACTTGGCAAGCTTAGCGCAGAGTTCAGTTTCAGTGTCCCAAAAAGTAATTAACTTTTTGGGACACTTTTGGTGTGTTTTAATTGCTGCCTACTTTTAGATTTGACTGGCAAGCACTGCTTATCTTGCCTGGTGGAATGTCACTCGTTTAACTCGAGACCCAGTGGGCACAATTAACATAAAACAAGATTTATAATGATATTTTTACCTTTAATGACTATATTTCCTACACTGTTAAATAGTGATTTATTTCTTATTAAAATCAAAAATCTTCAATATTGTATAACAGATGACAGAAATTTACCCTTTGACAGTTGGTCTGTTAACTGTTAAATAATCTCTAGGCTAATGCAAAGATAAACATCACTGTAAAATGATCTGCAGCAAATATAATAAGAATGTTCTTAAGAATGATCTAGTATCCTACTTGACCTTTGATTTTACTTTTCCGACAAGTATTTCTGTGCCTTAATTAGCTTTTTTTATTGACTGCGTAGAAGACAGTTTTTTCGGGGTCAGCAGGGGGCAGAGAGAGAGAGGTTTGCTGAGGTAAATGTCAAAGTTATCATTGTAACTGATTCAGAGTTGATTGGACTCTTGAAAGGAAAGAGATCTCCTCATCTGTTTGGAAACAAACCCAAAGGGAAATAACAAGGCCCCCTTTTCCACCTGCTTTCCAAAAAAATGTATTTGCTTTTCTGTGTGCTTCCTGTTGCTGGTTAGGTATCTTCCACTGCTACATGGAGTATGCAGCCCTGAAAGGAGAGCCCGGCGCTAATGTGACTATCCAGGATCTGGGCTTCCAGACAGATTTCACAATCTACCTGCAAATTAGACAGACCTGGCTGGCCTTCAGTTAGTATACATCCTCAAAATCTCCGTGGATTATCATCCACACTCAACATATGTTGATTTAAGACTTGAGACACTCATGTGATTTTTCTTTTTCTTCCTCTTATCTCCTTATATAGTTATTATTCTAGCCATTGTGGAGGTCATCATCATTTTGCTGCTCATCTTCCTTTGGAAGAGGATCCTCATTGCCATTGCTCTTATTAAAGAAGCCAGCAGGTCAGACTTCATTTTAGAGCTGTAGCAACTAGAAGAGAAACAGATCAATAAAAGTTAGATGTTAAATTGTTTATTTTAGAGTGACTGACAGTAATGGATTAAAGTGCGGGACTAAGGTTGCAGATAAAGAACCTGATACATAACTGTGAAGGTAGATGTTTGTATTTGCCTTTACACGTGATGCTGTTGTCCTGTTTTCAGAGCAATTGGACATATGTTGTGTTCCCTCTTCTACCCACTGTTTACATTCCTCCTCCTGGCTGTGGTCATTGCCTACTGGGGAGTAACTGCTGTGTATCCTTTCAAGTTATCGTTCGTGCTGGTGTTGTTATTTAGGGTTGATGAGAAAATGAAAAATACAACTCTGAAGTGGGTTTTTTTTTATGTTCTTGAAGAATTTAAACTGTTTTTGTGGATATGACTTAAAAAATTAATGTGCCTATGAATGAAATGAATGAAACAGTTGAGGCAAAGACACCATATACAGAATATGTGCAGGGATGATGAACAGGGCTGGTAAATTGACATTAAAAGCTAAGGTTGAAGTTTGATCATGCATACTCTGCAGCTGCGTGATTAAAGTTCACTGCATTCATGAACAAATAAACCCAATCAAAGCAGAGGAACATGTATATTATTCTTTCTTAGTAGTAGTGGCATTATTATGCTCATACTCTTATAATTGTCAGTTTTATGTTATCAGTTAATGACTGTTTGCCTTAACAGAACTGATCAGTTTCTTGTCCACGTCCAATCAGCCTATCTACAAAATCTTCAATGAGACAAATTGCGACTACTCGAGACAAACGTGTGACCCAGCTGTAAGTTTTTCTCCTCTTCATTTGTGTGTTAAATTCTTATATCACTTCACTTCCATCCATGCCGTTTGCATTTAACATTTTGGATTTGTGAAATACATTTGCGGCGTCACTAAATTAACCGTGTTTTTGTTCAGAACTACTCGACGAGTCCCATGAAAGCCCAGTGTCCTGACTCGAAGTGCCTTTTTGCCTTCTACGGTGGAGAGACCCCTTACCACAAATACCTAATTGCCCTGCAGTTCTACAACGTCTTCCTCTTCTTCTGGTGTGCCAATTTTGTCTTGGGACTGGGACAGATGACCCTAGCTGGGGCGTTTGCTTCTTACTACTGGGCTGCCAAAAAGCCAGATGATATTCCTGCTTCCCCAGTGTTTTCTTCTCTCGGGAGATCTCTCAGGTTTGTATCTGTGTTGGGTGAAGACTTTTAGAAAAACTGTCTTCTGACATTTGCTTTGCCGGGTCTTGAAACAGACTTCCTGTTTTCATTCTGTACTTGTTTTAGGTATCACACAGGGACTCTGGCATTTGGCTCCCTTATCCTCTCCATCATTCAGATCATCAGGGTTTTGCTGGAGTATCTGGACCACAAGCTGAAAGGTTTGATACTTTTTATGGAGTTTAATATTATATAGGTGTCATCTCAAGGCTGCAGTCCACAGTCTGTGAGAGTATGAGCTATAAAAGTGATCTTTTATGTCTAACATCTGTTAAAGGTTGATTGCTCTCATTCACAGGAGCCCAAAATAAGTTTGCAAAGTTTCTGTTGTGCTGTCTGAAGTGCTGTTTTTGGTGTCTGGAGAAATTCGTCAAGTTCCTGAACAGAAATGCGTATATTATGGTACGTGTTTCAATTATTATTTATTCAAGCCTCTGAGCTGGCATGATTAAAAGCCTTGGTATTTAGAATTTTAAGCGTTATCTTGGTGTAATGAGCATGTTTGGCCTCTAGGTGGCAATCTATGGCAAAAACTTTTGCACCTCTGCCAGAGACGCCTTCTTCCTCCTCATGAGGAATGTGATCAGGTGAGTGTAAAATCATCACCTCATCAGAAAGCATTTTGTTAAATGTTTAATCGTATAAAGCTGAATGGAGTAAATGACTTGTTTTTAAAACCCTGCAGAGTGGCTGTGCTGGATAAAGTGACAGATTTCATTTTATTTTTGGGCAAACTGCTCATTGTTGGGCTTCTGGGTGAGTCTACTTTTTATTTATTTATTTTTTCCCTTCGTGTTGACCATTTGTAAAACTAAACCAGCATTTCCTGGAAAGATTGTGTCGACCCATCGCAGGATGAGCGATTCAACTCACAGTCCAGAAATGTCTGCATAGCAGATGAAATCCTGCAAACTTACTGGCTGTTGTTTTAGGATTTATTTATTTATTTTAAAGTAAGATTTAATTGGAGCTTTAAATAGGACTCGATTAATTTATAATGTAAAATGTTATTTATAGCTAATAGAAATTGCAATAATCAGCTCAGACTGTGTAGTGTACATGGGAATTTTATCTATATATCCTTTCGGGTTTCTGTCCACAGGGGTCTTTTCCTTCTTCTTCTTCTCTGGGAGAGTGAAAGCCTTTCAGAATACAGCTCCAACCCTGAACTACTACTGGGTACCCATCCTGGTAAGCAGCACTGAATTTTATTTTATTTAATTTTTTCTTTTCTCAAATTGCTTTTGTTGAAGGATAATGTTTGTGTGGTTGTTGTCATCTCTATCAGACTATGGTGGTTTGCTCATACCTCATCGCCCATGCATTCTTCAGTGTGTACTCCATGTGCGTGGACACTCTGTTCCTGTGTTTCTGTAAGTGACACATTCTCAGTCAATTGTGATATCTGTATGTGACTTTAAATTATCCACGCAAATGTCCAAACAGGTTCTTACGTGAAAGGAAAAAAACAGTGGAGGAAGGGCGTAACGCTAGGAATGAGCTAAATGAAAACTTTTCTCACTTGGTTTCTGGTGTTGGGCTGTCACTAATTTTAAAATGCATGAAATACGGTGTGCTACATTTCAAAATAACAGCCTGTCCTGCTCCTGTTAGCCTGAAAAATGTTGCTGCTTGGTGATGAAGTGATACTTTGGGTGCTTTTGCTTGCTTGCCATTTGACTTTCTTTCTCTTTTGTGTCTCCTTTCCTATTTCTCACTTCCTAATTCACCCCCTCTCATTTCCCTTTCCCTTCCCACTTGCCCTCTAACACCCTGGTGTATACATTCATTTTTTTCCTGTTCACCCATTAACACAAAATAATCAAAAACTCGATAAGGCGAAGACCTGGAGCGCAATGATGGCTCAGCTGCGAGACCTTATTACATGTCGCCAAGTCTTCGTGAGATTCTGTGGAAGAACAAGGAGGAGGATCCATCTGAGCCCTCCGCTCAGCAGCAGCAGCACGATGAAGACACTCAGCTGAAAAGGGAGGCTCGGGAGGAGGACGCGGCTTAGAGAGGAGGAGTTTGTGGGGGAAAAACTCTCAGATTTTCCACTTGATTACAGGCAGAGCAAAATCCAGAAGGTCTTTTGATTTTGAACCCTTTCAAAGTATGAGCTGGGAGTCTGTCATCTTCTCCCTTATTAACTTCTCTCAGATACTAGTACAGCTACAAAACACCACGCCTTAAAATGGCAGGGATTCAGCGTTTTGCTTTAGTCCACTTTGTGCAGATGCAACCCTGTAAGTTTTAAAATGAATGAAGGAATTTGTTGTCAGTTTTTGAGTTCATAGTGATTTCAGCATCCTCCTGAGGTAATAGGACATTGAACGTTCCCTAACTGGATTGTCTAGGCTCAGTTTAGTTTGCCTCTGGTGGTCTTTAAAAACTGTTACATCTGACACTAAGGAGCGTTTTATACAGCAGCCTATACCACATTGTCTTCAGTAGAATTTCACAAACTCAGAGCAAATACTGTCTAATACTATTTATTATATTTCTAAAACACATTTAAGAGTAAAGCACATAGCTTCTTTTTTTCTGTGGCTCTCTTCCTCGCAAGGGATCGCCACAGTGGGTGGATCTGCATATTTAATCTTGTGGATTTTGACACTAGATGCCCTTCCTGACGTAGCCAGGAATTTGTCTCCTCCCCCGGCGTTGAACTGGTGATCTTTTGCTTGTTAGGCAAATATTTAAACCAAAAGTAAAGCAGACTGCCTAATAGTAAGCCTAAAGCATGGATTGTTGCTAGGAAATAATTGAAAGAACGAACAAACACACAAAAAAATCGTACTACTGCAGTACTGTATAGGACAAGAAAACTCTGGTTACAGCTGGTAACCAGAGTTTTCTTAAACGAACTACTTGCTTATGTACTAGGGTAGTTTAATAGTTACATTTGTGCCTTAAACCTGCTTTTATTCTAACGGTAAGTAGGGGGCGACTCCTGAAGTTATATGGAAGTCTGTGAGAAAACAAGCCTACTACTTACTATATTTATGACCTCAGCAAATGCATTCCTGATGATATCATCAGTGGCTAGTTTGATATCGTGATGAGTACAGAATGATTATTGAACTTGATAAACTTGATTGATAGACTTGAAGAGATCCACCCTCAAGCTTGATGTCTTGTTCAAAAAAAAAAAAAAAAAAAAATTATGTGATGGGAAGGGCCAAAAGTTGGGGTTCCAAAAACCAACGGCTGTGATGTAACAGTGACTGTGCTCGTGTTTTATATACAGTTTGTAATTGTTTCTAAAACGATTCTGAAATAATTCAAATAAATCACCACAACAGGTGTTATTCGTCAGTAAGGAGGTGGGGCTTAGCGAAGGATCGACTTAAGCAAACACAAGTGCTTTACAGCAGGCGGGAGTTTGATATGTGTTTAATTGTTGTATGAATTTTGTGATCCGAGTGATGTCACCTCACCCTGTTTATAGTGTTCTGAAAGCTGGCAGATGTTTTATGGTTATTGAAAATGTGAACATCTGGGTAAATGAATGGCTCCCTATGAGGTGACTTCATATTTCTAAGGTGGTGTTGCCTCTATAAAACATGCTCCCACTGCCACTAGCCAATAGAAACTTGAAGCCTATCATGTGCCTGATTTACAGTGTTATAAATTTTTTGCACATTAATATATTAGTGTTTACAGTTGATGCAAACAGAATCTTTTTTTTTTTTTTTTTTTTTTATTTCACCATGAAA
>VUQG01045882.1:0-12233 GCA_015106755.1 Etia nguti
CACATTACGGATCAGAAGGGCTGGTGGAGGGCAATAACTTTTATGAAGCTTTATTTGACTGCTTTTACATGCAGTTAGAGATTTTGTAGAAATCTTTTGTAGAACTCTTTAAAACGGTGTGGTAAGATGGGGCACAACTGATTTATTAAGAGTAACCGAACACGTAGTTTGAATAAAGTGAACCAGAATCACGGCTTTTACCAGTGTATGTAATTTATGCAAATTTGGGGTATAGGGTCTGGTACCCTTTAAAGCCCACAATTTTTATTGGTAAGCTAAAACATCTTGGTAAGTTTATGGTTACTTTGATATTATTAAACTGCTAAACCGTGTAAACAGAAACTGCTGGTAAATTTAAAATCAAGACATTTTGTCAAAGAGCTGAAGAACCAAAAGGCTTTTCTTAACCATTGTTTGTGTTTGTCTACCCTGATGATGATGATGACGATGCCAGCAAATGGCAGAGGTGCATTTTTTAAAATTATGTTCTGATAGTATATTTCTATTATATGTTGTTTAGATGAATGCTGCTTGTTCAGCATTTCTTTTACAATGATGCCTTCACTGGCTGATGCTCACATGTGTTGCTTGCTTATTAGCAGGTGTTCACAAATAATGCTATATATGGTACTACTGAAGATGCTTGTGTAATGATTTTGTATTACATGTTTATAATTAAATATTTATCCAAAAAATCTTTTTGGGGTTTTCTGATGGATGTTACTAGATGTGAATTGGAACCTTTAATTTTTAGTCAATTTTAATTATGGGTGTTCCTTAATACTATAATATTTTCACTAATAAGTCACTGCCCAGAGCTTGTGACCATAAGGATAGGAATGCTGATCAAAATGTGAAGTGACACCTTCAGTGTCAAGCTCAGCTCAGTGTCAAGGGCCTGAGATCCTCAACATATTCTAGAAACTTGCTCCCAACCTGGAGCAGGTGAAAACCATGACTTTGAACTTAAGGATGTTAATTCTTATCCAAACACTCACCTGGGAAAAATCCCGGTGCGAGTTAGAGATCACGATGAAGCCAGGAGAAACACATCATCTGCAAAGTGTAAAAATGAGATCCTGAGACCACCACCTTGAATGCAACTATAAATCATGTTCATAAATATCATGAACAAAATCTTTGACAAAGGGCACCTGTGGTGAAGTCCAGCAGCAACCAGGAATGAGCCTGATTTTTTGTTGGCAGTGTGAAACAAGCTCTCACTGCAGTTTTACTGGCACCAGAAACAAGCTAACAACTAAACACATAAAACCAGCAGCTATAGCTCACAATTTACCCCATGCAATGTTCAAGACCTAATATGTAACGGGAGGAAAAAATAGTATTTCCTTCCTGTCTTTGATGCAAGAGCAAAGATTTTTTTGTAGTATTATCAGCTGTCTTTTTCATGTATGGCAGGGGTGTCCAACTCCAGGCCTCGAGTGCCAGTGTCCTGCAGGTTTTAGATCTCACCCTGGGTCAACACACCTGAATCAAATAATTAGTTCATTACCAGGCCTCTGGAGAACTTCAAGACATGTTGTGGAGGTGATTTAGCCATTTAAATCAGCTGTGTTGGATCAAGGACACATCTAAAACCTGCAGGACACCGGCCCTTGAGGCCTGGAGTTGGACAATGGAGAACAATGAAAACAACAATCCCCGGTAATTAACCACAGTTTGATTATAAAGTTAGTTTTTAAGTATAACTGGAACAGTGAAAAGTCAAAAATTTACATGATTCCTTTTGTCCACCACATGTTAAACTTTTATTTAGGTGATTTACCAACCTTATAACTGCAGTACAACACATTTGGGATTTTTAAGATCGGTACAAACATCAAAATACAGTGAGGACTTCTTCTCCACTCCTTTCACTCTCTATGTGTTTATATACTGCTGCAGCATGTCTTTAAATTGTTGTCTTTTATCTCCATTTGTTTGTGTTTTGTCTTATGTCTTCAATCCATCCAGCTATGCCTGGGCCCAATTCCGCTGAAGTTTACGCCTCATTAAAAGGAATTTTTTTCCGTCCCACCATTGCAAAGTGCTTGCTCACAGGGGGTTATTTGATTGCTAGGCTGATCTCCCAAATACTATAGGGTCCTTTACCTTACAGTAAATACCGTATTTTCTGGACCATAAGGCGCATTAAGCGAAACAAAACAGTGAGATAAGTCAAACTTTACTCAACTCATTCTTCTTGCTTCCTCGTCTTTCGTACCATTGATTCATTAATGTTGAATTCTCTCACAGCTGCTCTATTCCCATGTTGTTGCAGTATATTAATGACTAACCTCGTATTGTGGATGGATTATCTCAGTTGTTCTCCTGACTGAAGTTTGGTCCATTTACAGCATCCTGCCATGCGATTGCATTTGTCCCCAAACATCGGGAACCCTCACTTCAACTTTTATCGAGTGGAAAAAAGTTAGCATTCATCCTCCAGCTTCACTGTGCTAATGTTAAACTTAATTGTTACACCTTGTAAAGCAGCAACGCTGATCGTTTTTATTAAAGATGAAAGAATTTAGTTTTTAACTCTCAGTGATCCCGCAGTGTTTGTTTGACTTTGGGACGTGAAGCGGACGGAGTTTTGGACCCAGATTACTCCGAGTCTGCAAGGCTCCTGACTATGGTAGCTGTAATGCTCCGACAATCCATCAAGTGGTGTGGCTTCGTAGCTTACTGAAGTTGTATTAGAATATTTTTTGACAGATTTTTGAGCGCCGTGTACCACATAAAATCGGTTCGAGGTCAGTAAGTACAACCAGAATTCATACATAATGCCCACCGGATTATAAGGAGCACTGTCGATTTTTGAGAAAATTAAAGGATTTTAAGTGCGCCTTATAGTGCGGAAAATACGGTACATAAATATGAATTTAATTAAATGTGTATATTTCGTGATTAAAATATCTGGTATTTTAATATATCAATTGATATTTTAATTTCCTTTTAAAAACACAATGCATGTTCCATAACATGTTTTTTGTGTAGTTATTTACTTGTTCATGCTCTGTTTGGAGCTCAGCAGGTTGCTGTACCCTATCGTAAACTACAATAGAATAGAATAGACTAGATGGAATAGAATAGCCTTTTATTGTCATTGTACATGTACAGTGAAATTGTGGGTGCTCCACACAAACTGTGCAGGAATAAAATATAAATAGTAGACAGCAGAAATAAATAGCAAACAGGAGAAATTTTCACGGTTTGCGTGGCAAGCCATGTGAAGTTATGAATGAAGGACCCAAGATCCAGGCACAGGCTGTGATGCGAGTGAGCTTTTATTCCAACTGGTGAAAAATACAAACTAAAGCGAGGATGGCAAGGACAGAACTAAGGAAACCTAAACTGGGAAAAATCTAACAAACAAAACCCGAAACCATACTCCCAGGATAACATGGAGGGAGAAACACAGAAACAGAACAAGACAAAACAAAACAGGAGCACCAGTAGTCCAAATACAACATGTCCCCAAAAAGGTTACAGGAGCTCTGAAAAACAGAGTCCACAACAGTGTCCACAGAGACAGTTTAGGAGGCCGACCCGGGGGTTGACGGCACAATAGTCTGTGGTTCAAAAGTTTAGGGGGTCGACCTGGAGGCTGACAACACAAAAGTCCATCACTGAATAGGTCCGAAGGCCTACCGCGCCGAAGGCCGACCGCGCCAAAGGCAGGGGCGACGTGGAAACAGTTCTCTAGGCCGACTGCGAAGCCAGTGGCGGTGACGGAGACTGAACAAGTCCGGAGGCTGGCCGCATGGACGGCAGCGGTGGCATGGGTGAAGCAAATCCGGAGGCCGACCACACGGAAAGCAGTTCAGGAGGCCGGCTGCGTAGAAGACGGCGGTGATAAACAGGTCTGAAGGCTGTCTGCACCGGCGAAGAAGTCCAGTCAGCGGCTTGGATGGTGGCCGCTGACGCCGAACCAGACGTGGACGAGGTCAAGCAGGCTGAGCCAGACGTGGACAAGGCGGTGGCGAGGCAGCTGCAGGACCAGACGAGGCAGGACCAGACGAGGCAGGACCAGATGAGGCAGGACCAGAGGACAGTGTGGCAACCACAGGGGATGGAGCTGGACCAGATGGCGGAGACAAAACAGAACCAGCAGGCACGGAGGCCTCTGACGGTGGTAACATTGGCTGGATCTGTGCAGGGCATTGGCTCTGCTCAGGCAGCGACAGCAGGGAGCAATCCTCAGCTGGCTTCTTAGCCTCCAGGGGTCCAGAGTCAGCTGTGGGCGGAGGCCCTGGAGAGAGTAACTGACTCTAAAAAGGGCCAGCTTTTGAGGGAACAAAACAGTCTTAATGGGTATATCTCTCTGCTTAGAATGAATGGTTGAAAAACATCCTTTACGGGTGGTATTAACACAGCTTCCTGTACAGGAGAAGCGGGTGAAGGTGGTGGCTGAATAGGTGGTTGAGTTAATGACTGAACTGATGGCTGAGCTAATGCTTGAGCTGCAGCCTGAGTAGGTAACTGAACTGCAGCCTGAGTAGGTAACTGAACTGCTGGGGACGGAGCAGGTAACTGAGCAGCTATGGACGGAGCAGGTAACTGAGCTGATGGCTGAGCTGCAGGTAGCTGAGTTGCTGGTGACTGAGCTGCAGGTGACTGAGCTACAGGCTGAGCTGCAGGCGACTGAGCTACAAGCTGAGCTGTGGGCGACTGAGCTACAGGCTGAGCTGCGGGCGACTGGGCTACAGGCTGAGCTGCGGGCGACTGGGCTACAGGCTGAGCTGCGGGCGACTGGGCTACAGGCTGAGCTGTGGGCAGTGTTACAGGCTGAGCTAATAGCAGTGCTACAGGCTGAGTGAGAGACTGAGTAGAAGCTTGAGCAGATGACTGCAGTGATGGTTGTGATGGGAGATGAGCAGGGCCAGAAAAAAATGGTTCTGTGAGATAAACATTCTTCTCTGAATGAGCAGATGCAGATGAAAAACCATCCTTGATATTCTCATTTTTTAAATTAACAGACCTGGTCATAGTAACTCCAGCAGAGTGAACACAGTCCTTCCCACTCAATGTGGGCTCAGAAAAGGCAGTCTTTATAACAACGGTCATGGGTGAAGCAGGAAAACCACCATTATCCTCCCTTGCCACACAAAAAACAACCCCTGAATAAACAGTCCCAATGTCCAAAAGAACTGAACTAGTGTCTTTTAAACTCACCACAGCCAGCTGCTTTGACTTCCCGAAGTCCGGCTGTGGGGTGACGCGCCAGTGGCGTGGCCGCTGCTTCCTCCTCTGTGATGGCTCCGATGGGCTGGGCAACTCCACGTCTGGCAGGCCGGGCAGCACATCCTCCGCCGAACTGGGTAGGTAAGCGCTAGTGGCTGGGGGTTGAAGATGAAGCTCGTTTAGGATAAAATCCTGCACAAGCGGATGAAGTGAATCCAGTAGCCAGGGGAGACCGGAAATCAGTCGCTGTAGCCGGGCCTCCACAGCACAATGAAACTCCTTCCCCTCAAGCTTTAACCACAGGTTGATCAACCTCGAAACAGAATCAATAGTGTCTTTGCGGAGCTTCTCGGACAGTGCAAATGCTGCTGGGTCCATGGTGACTGGTCTGTACTGTCACGGTTTGCGAGGCAAGCCGTGTGCAGTTATGAATGAAGGACCCAAGATGCAGGCATAGGCTGTGATGCGAGTGATCTTTTATTCCAACTGGTGAAAAACACAAACTAAAGCAAGGATGGCAAGGACAGAACTAAGGAAACCTAAACTGGGAAAAATCTAACAAACAAAACCCGAAACCATACTCCCAGGATAACACACAGGGAGAAACACAGGGCATGATGAGCAAGGAGACTCAGGGCATGAGAAGCAGAGAAAACACAGAGGTAACACAGACGGACCAGTGACGCGCACAAGAGAACACACAATATAAATACACACAGAAGAAAATGAGGAAACTGCATACAGGAGGGACACACAGCTGAACCTAAAATCTCCCAAACATAACAAAACTTAGACCGAAACATGAGATAATATAACTCAAAAACCAAAAACACTGAGTCAACAGACTCAGGACCCTGACAGAGATATATACAAGTCAAGAGGGATATATATACAAAACAAGAAAATGTAATTGAATAACTTGTCCTTGCATGTTAGAGAGGCCCCTTTACTGTCCACTTTTAAAACATGTCTAAAAACCCATTTTTATTATTTGGCTTTTGGCCTAAGCGAGGCTGAGTTTTTCTTGTAATTAAATTAATTATTAATTAATTAATTAATTAATTAACTTTTTTGTTTTATTTGGGTATTATTTATGTCTAATGTGTTTTTATTATTTAGTTTCAGTGTACAGCACTTTGCATCAGCTGTGGTTGTTTTTTATTTGGCCTTATAAATAAAGCTGATGCTGAAATTAGAGAACAGCTGCAAATTGTTTAAATCAATCAATTACTAATTGTGGAAAGTGTAACATTCACAATAAGGTTAAAAGGTGTTTCTCCCATCTGTTTTTTATTCTTTAAGTTTTCATGTATTGTATTGTATTTCATATATTATAAGTGCCATAGATCGGTAAAAAGCTTGTATCAGTCATTAATATCAGTCTGTCATAAATCATCTACTTGAAACTACCAAAGAAACCAATAAAACCTTCTGTGATCTTTTTGTAAAACTTATGAAAACTTTGAAAAGGCTTGAAAATGCAGTTTTTCCTATGTTCTCAGTTACACTCTCTTATTGAGAAAGTAATTGTGTGAACTTAATACTTAATATTGGCACAAATCCTGATCAGAGACTCACTGGCTCAAAATGGCTATACAAACTCCAGGTGAGACACAAGACTGATTGTAGAAAGGATCAAAAACACAAGCAGAGAGTGGCGTTAACCAGAGCTTTGAGACATCAAATAAACAACTATGGGATATAAACCAAAACACTCCAAATTTGTGACTTCTGTTATTTCCACCTGAAATATATAGGTATGTGTGTGACTAGAAAATAGCAAACCCAAAAAAGCACTAACTATTCAATATACAAGACCAGAGAAAGATGTGGAACAGAGTGAAAAGGCTGTTAATGTAACTGCTATATCAGCACCACGCCAAATCCTAGTGAAATGAGTTTGGAAGGAAAGGTGATGATGATGATGATTTCACTTTAATGTTTCTATAACGCCATCAGGTGTGACATTATGGAATCATTAGCAGGTACACCAACATACACATTCCAGTGTAATGAAATCGAAGGTTGCTACATCAATGTGATCATACCAGGATCTCAGAAAATTCTGACTCTTTGTGAAGTGGAGGTGTTTTCTTCTCTGCCTGGTAAGGCCACAAGATTTTTTTCTAGCGGATCTGTTTTGGTTATGTGTGCATATATCATTGCTGGAAAATTATGTCCAAATTTACAAACAGCTAATGATATTTTGTGGTTGTTTCCCCTTTCCTGTTTTTTTTTTTCCTTTTACCATAACACATTGGACACATTGAACTTGTTTCTGGCTTTCAGTAATCACTGTTAAATTGGGTGCATAATGCAACAATACAGTTTGACCTGTTAAAAAAAAAAATTAAAACCAGCAAAACAAAGAACAAAACTATATCTCTCCAGCAACAGAAGCCAAAAAAAAAAAACAATACTTCCCTGCAGTATCAGATTTTATCATTCCTCCACCTTCTCCTACCCCTCCTCCCACTGTGAGTGTGCAGCTTGATGGCAGGAAAGTGACGGTGGTGGGAGAGAGGCTCTGCTGGTCTGATGCTCTGATGTACTGTAGACGTTATTACTGGGACCTGCTCCGCCTTCACAGCCAACAGGAGCAAAGCGAGTTGGAGCAGCTGCTGGGTCTCATTACTTTCTCCCTCACAGACCACGTCTGGCTGGGACTGCGCAGGTATTGATAAACTGAGACAGTAGATGCTTTTAACAATTAAATTAATGATCAAAAATAATATAAATTGGCTGCTTTTGTTTTCCAGTTATATAGTGGCCTCACTGACAACTGCATTGAAGTTAAGTATGACCACCTAAGAGCCACCACTAGAAAAAAAACAAAAAGTGATTACCAGAAATTGTTGAGGATCACCAAAAAGACACAACAGGACTCAAAATGAACAGACGACCAACAAAAATAAGAAAACAACCAATAATGGCAATACATTTAACACATGAAATAACCACCAATAATTGCAAAATGACAAAAAAAAAGTGTATGGTTAGAAAAAACTGCACTAAAGGCAAAATAAATAAATAAAAACACCAAATTAAACAAAATTGTAATTATGGTGACAACCCAAGAATGCCAGAGGTAGGAAAAGCTTTTTTTGCTGATGTGAGTCCAAAAGCGAAAGAGAACAGAAACAGAAATTCAAATAAAAGAGGAACAAACTGGAAAACATGAAATTAGGCAGATGAAGAAATGGTAGGCAAGACCATATACTCCAATCAGGGGTAACATTAGGAACACTGACAGGTGAAGCAAATTACACTGATTCTGTGTTCATCATGGCACCTGTTAGTGGGTGGGATATATTTTTTTGTATATTTTGTCTTGTGTGCTAGCATCTCAGTGCTAGATATCACAACAAGCCTTCAAGGGTCTGGTGGAGTTCATGCCTCAACGGTTCAGGACTTCTTTGGTAAGAAAATGGGGACCAACACAATAATACGCAGGCGGTCAAAATGTTATGCCTGATCTGTGAATAACTCAGGGTTGAGTGGGAAGTAAGAAAGTAAAGGAAGGAAATAAAACCCATAAAATGACATAATATTAGAAAACGAACAGTTATATCTATAACTTCTGTTCCCTGAAGGAGAGGAACGAGGTACAACACATAAGTATGGGATATCACGCCCTTGCGTGTCCTGGCTGAAGAAACCTTTATTCACTTCTTTAAGGCAGATGACGTGTGATGACATGCGCACAGCCCCGCCTGCACATATATCCGCTGTCATCACAGTCATCCCTCAGTTCGATAGCCGCTCTTCACCGAGCCAAGCTGCTCAGTGGGGCCACCTTGTGTTGTACCTCGTTCCTCTCCTTCAGGGAACAGAAGTTCTAGATATAACTGTTCGTTCCCTTTCAGTCGATTCACTCGGTACAACACATAAGTATGGGACAGGACATCAGGCTGGACCAGAATGGGTGCTGAGGCAAAGCACTCCTTTAGCTTCTGGAAGGCTGACTGGGTGGCATCATTCCACTGGAAAGGATCTTTGGGAGTGTTTATTTGGGTAAGAGGCAAAGCAACCCGCCTGAAATCCCGAATGAACCTCCTGAAGTCTCTCAAAATGTCGTTCACCAACCCCCTGGAAAACTGCAGGAGCGTAATTTTGGCAGTATTCTTTTTGTTTTTGTGGTTTTGGTAGCACCGTGATAATTGCCTCCCTCCAAGAGGGGGGAATCACATGTTTAGTGTGAATCCAATTAAAAGTCTGGTGGAGTAAGTGTATCAGTTCTTTTCCAAATTTCATTCAGCAGGAAACCCATCACTGCCTGGTGCCTTGTTTGTTCTTAATTTTCCAGTCGCTTTCTGATTCTCCTCTACCGTTATCTGTGCTGTCATGCGATCATTTTGTATTGTTCCAATTGAGGGTAGATCTAAGGAGTCTAAAAATTTTTTTATATCATTTAGGTCATTATTAGTAAGTGCATTTTGTATATACAGGTCCTTATAATAATCGGTAAAAATACTTTCTATCTCTTCTAGGTTATGTGCCATTTGTTCTGTCTTAGGATTATACAGTTTATTGACTGTTGTTTCTGCCTGTTGTTTTTGTAAACGTCTTGCCAATAGCCGTGCTGCTTTAGGGCCTGATTCATAGTAGCTCTGTTTACATACCTTGCTTTTATTTCTGTTTCATATAAGAGTAGATTAGTAATTTTCTTCTTAATATCCTTCATTTGTTGTTGTATCTCGACATCTACCTTGCGTTTGTGTTTATTCTCCAATTGTGACAATTCAACTACATATTCGTTATATTGCTTCATCCTTTCTCTTTTAAGGTTGCTTGATATTGCAATTAGTTTCCCACATATAACTGCCTTCAAACAATCCCATAGAATAACTGGATCAGTTTCACCGTTGTCATTTTCTTCTAAATATGTTTTGACATTTGTTCTACCACAGATTTATTGTTTAATAGCCCCACATTTAGTCTCCATATTGTGTTTTTTGGTCTACCTTCAAAATAAAATTTTAAGTAGATAACACTATGATCCGACACATCTGCCACTCCAATCCAACAATCTGTTATTATATCTCTATTCCCTTCTTGCATAAAGAAGTAATCTATTCTTGAATATACATAATGTGTTACTGAATAATGACTATAATTCCTCTGTAGCAGATGCAAAGCTCTCCAAACATCAAAAAAGTTAATATCTTCCAATATATATCTTACCAATTTTGGAATTGAATTTTTATTTCTCTTCTGCCTGGTTGTGTCCAAATCACTATCTAATATCACATTGAAATCTCCTCCACATATGCATATACCTTCTGCTTCTAGCGCAAGCATATCAAAAATTAATTTGAAGAATTCCTTATTACTTTCAGGGGGGGCATACACATTCATTAATGTGACCATTGTTTGATTAATTACTCCTTTCACTATAACATATCTACCTTCCTTATCCTTTATTTCTTTGCGAGATTCAAACTTAAGGGAATTAGTTATCAGAATTGCAACCCCTCTTTTCCTAGAATTTGTATGAGAGCTGTAGAAGGTGTTTTTGAACCCAAATTTCCTTAATTTTCCGTGTTCTATTTTTGATAAATGAGTTTCTTGTAGGAAAATTATCTGTGTCTTCTCCCTTTTCAGTTTAGTCATAATCTTGGCTCTCTTAACTGGGTTACAAATGCCATTAACATCTAAGGACATACACTTTATTTCTTCATGTGTAGTGTGCATTATCCTTTTGTGATTTACTGGCTGTCTTTTGAGACCCCCACAGGCACCCCCTTTGAACCCTTGTTTAAACAAAACATTTTCATTAACAAACTACAACTTAGTTCAACTATGTACACATAAGAGGACTTCAATAAAGAGGTACCAGCCACCTTCCCTACCTGTTGTTCCTCTTTTTGTTTTTGGGGGGTATGTCTCTCGTATTGAAAGGGCCCCCCTCCAGTAATTAGATATGACTCCCGAAAGATTGTCACACTCATACTAGTCCTTGTTATTATGTACAGTCCATCCCTAGCCAACTTTGTGTTTCCATATAATCCTACCAGACACACCTTAGATCCATCTTGTTGTCATACATCTCCATATACGCCTCTCATGCATTGTTATCGCTATGCTGAAATTCTTGAAGTCTCTCTCGAGCTCGACTGCTAGCCACCCAAGCATACGTGGGCCGGACCGGTTTCCATGTCGCTGCCCCGGTTGACAGACGTCCCTCGGTGCTCTCTATCTCCCGGCTGTTCATCCCTTTTTCCACGTTGTATCCTCTCTCTTGCAGGTCACTAGCAGCCTCCTCTGCGTTGCTTTAGGTTTTCACTCCATTTGGCCAGTGGATCCGCATCTTGCTGAGAGGGGTCTGAAAACGGATGCCTTCTTTCTTTAATATCTTTTTGATATTCTTGTATGCTTTGCGTTCGTTCACCATTCTCGCCGAGTAGTTGTGGTCAAAATAGACCCTGCTTCCGTCCAGAGTGACTATTTTCTTTTCCCATGCCTTTTTAAGTATCATCTCTTTGGTTGTGAATTGTTGGAAATTGACAATGATTGACCTCGGGGGTAGACCCACTGTCGGTTTCGAGGTTAACGCTCGGTGTGCGCGTTGAATCTGGAGGTTGATGTTAACATTAAGCTCCTCTCTGAGCCAGACTTCCAGAAACTGAGCCAGTAATTCTGCCTTAGATTCGGCTGCCTCTTGTATTCCGTAGATCCGCAGATTGTTACGTCTAGATCGTAGTTCCAAGTCATCCAATTTGGCCATCATCGATTTTTGTTCTCTCATTAGTCCTGTCAGGGTTTGATTGGCCTCGTGGCTCCACGTCTCTATTTCTTCCGTGCGGGTCAGCGCGGCTTCTAATTTCCCTTCTTGTTCTTTTAGTTCTGTAGTCATGTTCTTAAACTTCTGGTCGATGTCTTCTTTGAATTTATTCAGTTCGTGTTTCATTTGGCCGGTAATTTCTTCTTTGAATGTCATGAAATCTGATTTCAATTCGTTTTGGAGGGATTGAATTTGTTTGCTAATACAGTCCAGTACGTTTTGAAACGTAGCCATATTAGCTTCGGGTGCTAGCTTGTCCACG
>VUQG01045884.1:7781-19390 GCA_015106755.1 Etia nguti
GTTGGAGGTAAGCTGGCACCATGAGTGGGCCGGGGGACCCACACCGCTGTACAGTACAGAGGCTGAGAGGGGAGAGCAAGACGTATGAGCTTCACCTGAGGCTCAGCTGGCACAGCAGCCATTTATATAGTTTAGGAACAGTAGAGGTGCAATATTTAAAAATAAAAGTAATGAGCTGTGTTGAAGTAATAACTGTGAATAACACAGTTATAATGCATGCTTTAAAAAGAATTTGCAACATTCAAACAATTCTCACGTTCTCTCTCATTCTTAACTGAGAAAAAAATATATATTTTATTAAAAAACTTTAACAGTTTTTTAAGGGAAAACAGTCACTGCAATATATGGTGCAAATATAGCTTAGAAAGAGTTTCATTTGCTAAAGCTGCAAGATTCACATATAAAGGCAAGTGTAGCAGTAGATATATGCAATACCAAAATCCTTTTTTAGGTGGTTTCCACTTTATGCAACATTAGGACATTAGCGAAAAGCTGTCAGAGCCACATGATAGCCGAGTGTTTAGGTGCATCCAATGTGGGCACATGAACCGAAAGTCACATGTTGTGTTGTTCGCTGGATGTCTTTCTCCTGATCTCATTTCTCTACTTCTTGTCTCGAATGTTGAAGAAAGACTTAAAGTGTCAAACTTCTGTAGAAGCTGTCTCTCCAGGTGTGATTAAGACTTTCATCAGGGCTCCACTGATGACGTCTAACAGCGTGTCAGCACAGCGACAACAGCCTGTGTACTGAGGACAGTAGCACTAAAGCACCTTAGGGTGGATTCTTGGCTCCAGGGAGGGGTGTTACATCCTCCTTTAATCATTAAAGAAGCAGGAAGACCACCTCCCAACCTGACCCCCACCTATCATCCACTATTACCATTTTAACCCCCCTGGCCCGTCTCTGCCTGTAGCCCCCAGCTATACATGCTCCTGAGCTAACCAGCCCAGCCTTCCTCCCACCAGTGGAGACAGACCAGTGGCTCCACACAGTGCCTGATAATCAATGTCTGCCCCTCAGCACCCTGAGGCCCAAGCCTGCCTCTTTGGCTCCTATAAAGATGCCTGGTACACACACACACACACACACACACACACACAAATGCAGTTGTAGACATAAAGGATGCATGCATGTGTATTCACACTTTAGTATGCATATAATAAGTACATTCAGATGTACACACTTGCACACTGGTTCCTTGATCCAAGTAGGATGGGTGCATTATTACGGCCCGCTCCCTGCACGTTTCCACTCCTCCCTCCGCTGTACAGACACAGACATTGACTGCTGGATCACAACCCCTTTACCTGAGTCAATAAAGTCCCTGCATAAAATTGATTTGGCAGGGGCAAAGAGTGGAAGTGGGGACGGTGGTGGTGGTGGTGGTGGTGAGCAACAGGACTCTGAAATCCATAGATGGATTTTTGACTCTCCGTAGCTGGCGTTGTCAGTCATCCCCCCTTCCCTGCTCAGAAATGGGAGACAGAAAGTGACTTGACGGGGAGAGGGAGCAGACAGCGTTATCGCCAGCACGCTGATTACACAGAGCGTCTGGCTTCTGCACAGTAAAAATATAGATGAAGAAGAAGAAATGATACAACAGAGAACAGAGTCAGCTTATTTCTGCTTCATCTTGTTTGTATCCCAACAAATTCTTCTTTTCTTTCTTTCTTTTTAAAATTTTGGCTGCGTGTAACACTGTAGTTTCATTGATATCAGATATGGGTTCCTCCATAAGCACTGCAACGGAAACTGGCCCTAATGAGAGCGCTGAGTGAAGAGAACAAGGTAAGGAAAAGTCAACCATCAGACGTAAACGACCCCCTCGCCCCTCACACACACGGCCTTTTTCACAGCTCTGAAAACATTGTTGGGGCATTTTGGGGAAAACTTAAAGGTGGTTTGCACTTTCACCAAAACTAACAAGCCTTCTGAGTTACTGTTGATGAATGGTTCAAGAACTTTGCCCTGTTTATATGTTTCGTATTGCAGTAATATGAGTAATCCTCTAGCTATGTTGAATAAATGATGCAGATTTTCTGAGTGGCGTTTTTTCCCCTCACACAAACCAAATTAAGAAGAGAAACAAAATGGGTACAGTGTGAACACAAAGTAGTGCAGTTTTCCCATTTTTGTGTGAACCTAATAAAAAGTTTACTCATGTTGAAGAGCTTTAAAACTTTCCTGACTTGTCTGTAGCATTTACTCCCACTCCGGGCCCAGTGGTCACAAATTCAGCTGGGTACTGTAGCGGTTAGCAAACCTTTCTCAACCTGCTATTTTCTGCTGTGGATCAATACAAATAATCGTCCCTGCATTGCACAGTTGGTTGTTGGTGTGTTTAACGTTGCAAGAAAAGTCCAAAAGTACACAAGTGTTTAATTTATATCATTTTATACTCATGTAAGTTGTTTTTTTGCCACGCAAGAACAAGTAAAAAAGACAAAACTATCTTCTGGCATCTGTACTGCATGCTTAGGAGGTGAAATAGACTGCCGTGAAAAAGAAGAAGAAGAAATAAAAAGTGCAAACACGCACAAGAATCTGGGAGTTTCTCTTTGAAACAGGACGTGCACAAATGTGTTATTTGTGGTCTGCATGTTTCCTTTGTAGCAGGGAATGATAACTGTAATGTTCAGAAATAAAAAATAATTCATATCATGTCAGTTATAAAATGAAATCAGTCTGTGGTACACATGCAGTACTAGTTAATAGGAAAGAAGTGTGTGTGTGTGTGTGTGTGTGTGTGTGTGTGTGTGTGTGTGTGTGTGTGTGTGTGTGTGCATGTTTGTTTGTTTGTTAGCAATAAGGAAAATACAAACGCTTATACTACATATACTTATACTACTATCTGCTACACTCACAACAAGGTCTTGTTTTATTAGTGTCGACATAATAGCTCGGTGTATGTACAGTCTACATGCACAGGCGCTCTCTCTTGCCGCATGTTACAGTGACTTCATGACTGGCGACAGCTTATCTCTCCCCACGGATGGGATCAATAGACTGGCGCTCCAGCTTGTTGACGTGAAACCGCGGAGACCTGCTATCATATTCACAGTAGTCCACCTGCTTTGGGTAAACATGGGCCATCTCTCTAGGTCTGGATCCTCCCCCTGCTTCCTCCTCCCCACGACAGGAGGCCTGCTACTTTACATTTATACCCTCATGTAACGGTATAATTCATGCCTAGAAAAAATGGCATTCATACACAAGCTATCTAGCCATCTTGGAGACAGCCTATTGTGTAAACAGGTTAAACGACATGTTGTCTGGGGGGGGGGGGCTTGTCCTCTTGTCCTAACATAGGGTTGTCAGCCTGATGACATCACTTTGGTTCCCTGTAGAGAAAGGTGTTTGGATGATGTCAGTGCATGAAGGACACGACCCGAAGTGACTGTCGTAGTTGTAGTTGGTATAAATTCCAGGAACACTTTGTTTGTTCAATCCCAGTACAGTATTGACACAGCTCTGGGACACATTGCGACAGATTTTGTTCAGTACTGGGTAAAAGTCAAACAACCGAGCCACTTTGTTTTTTTATCTGAGACTTTGAAAAAACCAGCGTGCTCAGGCAGGGAGCAGAAGGCAAAATTTTTTTTTTTCCAGTTGGTAAAAAGGGAAAAAGAGCATTTATTGTCTTAATTGAATGTTAATTTTCACAATGTGTGTCATCCATTAATTAAAATATCTAGAAACTCTATCGCTGAGCATGTAGAGGTATTAAACCAATAAAATGTTGACTATAACTGTTAAAAGAATGAGTTTAAATACACCAAATTGTTTAGGATTTTATACCTCCACCTCCCTAATATGTCAGCAAATCTCACATAATTTGCCATGCTATGACACTATGTGTGTAACTTTGCTAATATGTGTTTAAATGAGACTGGAGTGAGATGTTGGTGAGTTGGGACGGACAATGGTAAAAGCAGCAGCTTAGTGGTGGTGATTGTGGTGTAGTTTGTTTACAGTCTAATGCTGATGATGTTGATTTATTTATTTATACAGCACCAAATCACAACAACAGTTGCCTCAAGGTGCTTTATATTGCAGAAAACAGAGAAAACCCCAACAGTCATATGACGACCAATGGGAAATTGAGTAGCTTTAATAAAAACAGAAGTTCAGGTGCTAGCGTAGTTGAGTAGGTGATCCATACTCCACAAGGCAACTGAAGTGGCCAAGGTTCAATCCTCTCCTAGGGCTTTTCTTCTATCTTCACAGCTCATTCAGCAATAAAGGTAAAATTCCCCAAACTAAATCTAAATAACCATTGCCAAATCATGAGGTTGTGGTTTGTATACAATATGAGGAAGAGCTTGATTTCTCTGTTTAAACTAGCTTGTAGGCTTTGCTCCATTTAAAAGCCCAAATATAATGTGATTATTAATAAATCAATTAGAGTGCATTACCGCATGCAAACTCATCATCACCGCTGTACGAAATTCAGTTTTATGAAAAAGCATCATCTGATAAAATAATCAGTATAAAGCCATGCAAACTTTTTTTTGTTTTTATTTTTGAAACTTGTGTAAAATCTCAGCACCCCCCAGCGTGTTCACTAAATCCAGCCCAATCCCAAACCCTTTGAGTAAAGTGAGAAGACTTGCTGAAATCCTGAAAAAAAAGCATTATATCATAATTATTGTAGCCACACTGAGGAGAGAGGCTCGTCTCGGGTCCTGCGTGCTCGCCTCTCACAATAGGTGGCCACTTTGCTTGTCTGAGAGGGATCCATATCACAGAGGCCATTGTGAGAGTCTGCACAAAAGCGGCAGCGAGTGATACTTCGTTACTCGAGTGCTCGCAGATCACTTTCTTTTGTCCGCCTCCACCAGCTGCCATTTTACACCTTTGGAAGAAATTTTAAAAAAGAAAATCTTTGACAGTTGACAAGTGAGTTTTGCTGTAACCCCTTGACCTGGCTGAACTTACACTGAAGCAGACATGTCTGTTTACAGAGACGTGCATATGCTAACACCCTGTGTAAACACACATAAAAGGAGAAGAGCTCCTCTGTCTATATGCAGAGCATTTAATGACGCTCGCAGATGTCAACCAGAGTTTAACAGTTTGGGTGAGTGCTTACTAATTTATATGAGCACTCTGTGATTATGTTAAGACTTCTTTGACTGTGGATTTGGATGAAGAAAAGATTTGGACTGAGGACAAACTCTAAGGATGTTTTGGTCTGTTTATCTACTGGATGGCTTTCTTGGCTCTTTCATGTCAAAACAGTCTCTCAGTCCCTTTAAATCTCTCCTTTTCTTGCAGAGGCAAAAGTAGAGGCTGTTTTTAGGGAGATATAATAATACACTGTACAGTATGCACACCCATGTATATATATATGATATGCAATAGCCTTTGTGCATTCCTCCCTAGCAAAATGTTTATTAACAAACTGAGCTGAAGACAAACCCATTTCTGAAAGTTAAAGATAAACCGAGACATGGCAAACAAAGGTGTGAACCGTGAAACAGTCACTGGAGGAAACAGATACCAGAGTCCTTTTTGTTTTTGCCCAATTTTTTGTCATTCCCCTCCACCCCCATATTACAATAGATCAGGCTTGGCCAACTCCAGGCCTTGAGGGCCGGTGTCCTGCAGGTTTTAGATCTCACCCTGGGTCTACACACCTGAATCAAACGATTAGTTCATTACCAGGCCTCTGGAGAACTTCAAGAAATGTTGAGGAGGTAATTTAGCCATTGAAATCAGCTGTGATGGATCTAATGTCCCTTAAAAAAGTTTATACATACATCATATACTTATACATCTTTATTTTTATGACTATTTACATTGTTGATTCTAACTGAAGGCATGAAAAATATGAATCCACACATATTGAATTATGTAGTGAACAAAAAAATTGTGAAATAGCTCAAAACATGTTTTATATTTTAGATTCTTCAAAATAGCCACCCTTAGCTTTGATTACTGCTTTGCACATTCTCTCCTCTCCTGGAGGTGTGTTTGGGGTCATTGTCCTGTTGAAAAATAAATGATGGTCCAACTAAATACAAATGGGATGGGATGGCATGTTGCTGCAGGATGCTGTGGTAGCCATGCTGGTTCAGTATGCCTTCAATTTTAAATAAATCCGCAACAGTGTCACCAGCAAAGCACAACCACACCATCACACCTCCATGCTTCACGGTGGGAACCATGCATGTAGAGACCATCTGTTCACCTTTTCTGCATCACACAAAGACATGGTGGGTGGAACCAAAGATATCAAATTTAGCCTCATCAGACCAAGCACTTGATGGTTTTTGCGAATACACATCGGGACACATTCAAAGTTTTATCAATTTTCCAGACTGACTGACCTTCACTTCATAAATTAATGATGGACTGTTATTTCTCTTTAATTAGCTGATTGGTTCTTGCCATAATATGAATTCTAACGACTGTCAAACAGGGCTGTCAGCTGTGTACCAACCTGACTTCTTTCCCACAGAACTGATGGTCCCAACCTCATTAAGAAGGCAAGAAACTCCACAAATGAACCCTGAAAAGGCACACCTGTGAAGTGAAAGCTATTTCAGCTGACTACATAATGAAGCTCACTGAGAGAAGGCCAAGGGTTTGCGGCACTGTCAACAAAGCAAAGGCTGGCTACTTTGAGGAATCCAAAATATAAAACATATTTTGAGTTATTTATCCATTTTTCCTTTGCTACATAATTGCATATATCTTGCTTCATAATATTTGATGTCTTCAGTATGTATCTACAATGTAGAAAGTAGTAGTAGTGCTCTTAATTGTGTTATATTTACACAGGAGCATTTAATAATGTTTAAACATGAGTGAGACTGTGCTTGGTACTTTTGAGCTTGGATAAAAACCAGCACTCAGCTGCCATATAATGTGTCTCTGTCATATAATCCTCCTGGTTTGGTTTGTCTGTGTTTACACTGATGCAGAGTTGCTGCACTTAATGTCTCTTTAACCTATCAACTCATAATTTAGTAACGTACTGTGAGGTCAGCAGCAGTCGTGGTCAGAAACTTGGTGCTTCTCTCAATAAAAGTTACATTAATGTGCTCGAGAGGACATAATTCAGAGTTTAAAGTATTTCTCAAAATATCTGAGGAGTCATTATTCGTCTCAAAATATTTCAGTGTACCTGTGCATGACTCTTCGGTGTAACAGATACTGATAAAACTGATACTGCACATTACTCCATTCAGTCTCAGCTGCTACTGCACAACTCCATCACCCTGTGCACCTTCTCTTCCTGCTGAGTGCAGCGCATTCCTGCACATTTCAGCCGCTCATCCCACTACCTACCTATCACTTCCTCTCTGAGAAATCCACAGAAAAAGAGCGAGGCTGGGCAAAAAGAGCAGCTCATATTGACAATTATTTCTCTGCGGCTGGCTCCAGGCAAATTAGATTGAATGGGCTGGAAAACAAGTTACATCAATCCAATTAGGTTATGATCAGTGGCTGCTACTGGGCTGCGGAGGCCACAGCACGGGGCCGCTATGCACTGTACTACTGATAGAGAGTCGCCTAGAGGAGACGGAGTCTAAGGCGAGAGACAGGCCTAGTGCTAATGTCTGCCCTAACTCAATAGAGAGGCTGCCTTGCTCTCTCTGATTGACCATTCCATTAAAATTTTCACAGACATGACCACTGTGGATGTGTGTGCATGTTTGTGTGTATGTGTGTGTGTGTGTGGGACGGTTATCCGTTAGAGATCAGACGTAGCCAAATTCATTTTGCAGCTGGGCCTCGCATCAATCTATCTTAATCATTTGAACCCCACATTAAACAAGCACGAACTGCAGTGACATTTGCTGCAGCTGTGGCTCTGAATGAGGCCTGCATGTGTGACTCAGAATGCACACTATGCATGTTTGGGATTCTGCGCTCAGCTCCCCGTTGGACCGAGTAAAACCCAGGCGCCCTCTGCCCTACTGTCTACTGTCCCACCAGATGGGATGGGAATAATGTAGTAATTACAGGAAGCAAGGCTCGACCGCTAAACATTTTTCTAACCAGAGGATCTGTGAGAGGGATTCTGCATTTGGAGAGAGGGAAGAAAAAGGAAAGAGAGCGAGAGAAGGAGCCAGGCAGCCGGAAAGGGAGTCTGCCTCTAATTTTCAATATCTGGATTAAAGATCATCTACCCCTCTGACAGTTTGTATTGTAACAGACTGATGAGCTGTGGGCTTGTGTGTTCATAGATATAGTATAATTGCATGCATGTGGATGCCTTGGAAAAAATAAAAATGGCAGAGATGGAAGTTTTGTATTAATCAAGGTCAGTCCTTCAGCAGTGAAATCAAAGGTAGCTGTTACACGCAGAGTGACCACATGAGTGTATGGATCAATCAACAGGAGTGAACCCCGATCAAGAACAGCTACTGATTCTTAAATGAGCACAATGGTAAATGATAAATAATAATGCATATCTTCAGTCTGAAGTTGAAAGTGTGCCTTCGTGGCATGTGAATGCCCATGACTTCTGTTCTCCTCCACCTTTAGCGTATTGTACATGTGGCCGGTCTAATTAGATGGAATGGCATCGTACATCTCGGGCCAGTATATTTAAGTATATAGTATATTCAACATGGCAGCTTTCACATACTTGGACCAACTTTTATGCATTTTTAATGGAGGAATTCTAAGTTTGTGAGAATGCATCAATTTGTGGAAAGATGTATTTATATACTAATCAACACATATTTATGAGCACAATCATTTTTTTTCCGTTTCATTTTCAGCATCCATTCCTTCTTATTACCCTTAGCTTGTAGAGCTAAGGGTAGCTTTAGCAGTAGTAACTTGAAGTAATCTTTTTCTGTATGACTATCAGTCTCAGATCACTGTGAACGAATTTTAGCCCATTCTCATTTCCAATGCTGCTTACATTCACTGAGATTTGTGGGCTCTGATTTATTCATAGCTCTCCCAGCACCAGCACTCCAGTCAGGTTGAGGTCTGGAATTTAACCGGACCGTTGAAATCACATGATTCTTTTCTTTTTCCGGCATCCTGCTGTGTTTGGGAACATTCTCATTTGTCTAAAATATTTTGGTACAAAGAGTTCATGGTTGACTCAATAACAACAAAGTGCAGACGTCATGTGGCTGCAAAAGAAGCCCAAATCATCACCCCTCCACCACCGTGCTTGACAGTTACTATGACATGCTTGTGCTGATATGCCGTGGCTGTTTTTGCCGAATGTGCAGCTGCACATTTTCGCCAGACAGCTCCACTTTGGTCGCGTCCGTACAAATGATTTGGTCATTTTCTGACCATTCTGTACTACCATGAACTTTAAGTGAGGCCTAATAGAGTCTGAGATGTAGTTCCTGGATTTTTTGCAGTTTCTACGGGCATTACACGGTCTGACCTTAGGGTGAATTTCCTGGGATGTCCAATCCTGTGATTGTGGCATTTCATTAAGAAAACTGTCAAAATGTCTGCTTTTATAGAGGTTCTCACATCTGCCACAAGGGTGTACTTAGTTTTTCACAGCACTTATATTTTCACATGTATTGATTCATCATATCTTTTTACCTTTTTACTGTTGTGCTCTGATGCAACATCATTAAGTAGAAAATATGGCAGTAGGGCCTCTGTCCAGCTCTACACCTTCCTGAATCCCCCCTCCCATCATCACTACCAACATCACACACACACCACAAGTCACACACTCAAAGCTTGCGCTCTTTGACCTGGACCTTGTGTCCAGCATGACCCTGGGTGTCCCTGTCAGTGTGGCTCCACATGGGTCAGGAAACACTAGTCTACTCCCTCGCTGCTCCCCAATGACCTCTATGGTCCCCGAGGTGGCATTTCCCCTCAGATTAGAGCTAAAAATACTGCGACTGCACTCTGAGCCACAGCCCCTGGTGATTATGGCGGAGGGGAGGAAGGAAGCAGCTTTTCCTGCGCTCGTCTGTCCTGGTAAGTTATTTGTCGTCCCTCTCCCCGCCTGTTCCTTCCCTCATACTGTCTCTTCAATTATTTCCACCGCTGTTTTTTTTTTCTCCGATGGAAAACGTTTTTTCATACAACCAAAACACATGAACCCATTTCACCTCATCCAGGACAGGAACACCCATGACACTGGAACATTCTTTGAAAGCAGCAGTCCAATAAGTGACAGTAAACAAGACCATAAAAGCAGGGTGAGGAGGGGTGGTGAGGGTGGGCTTTAACCTCTGGATCAGACTTGAGTTAATGTGCCATTAATGCCTGGACACACTCATATAAATATGACATTTGCAAGTTGGCGTGCATTAGCATCGGGCTAATGGGTCGCTGTGCTGGGTAAATACTGAGTTTGTGGTCCTGAATTAAAAGATTTCCCTTTTTAAACAGAGTGGCACAGCTCAGTCCCAGGACATGGCTCAACGGGAGAAAACAAAAACTTCCTCTAGCGAGCAAATATGATTAAGAAAGAAAATGAATTATAATTACATGTGCATACTTTTGGGAACTCGATTAGTAGGCAAACATGACAAAAACATCTACTTGCCTGAAAGAAAGGGTTGCTCCTGTGATTAGATTATTTGTAACTTTTTACATAAAATTTGTGATCCTTAGATCGAAATCTCAGTTTGGAAGTCTGATGATCTTATTTCCAAAATGCCTGAATAAAGCCCACTGCTAAAAGAAAGACTGAAAAATAAACGGCACTCACTGACATCCCCCATCACTGCCACAACATATCAGTGGACTTCTCATTAATGTTGTTGACCGTTGGCTTTATTTTGAAACAGTGCCTGCAAGAGCTGTTGAAGCGTGATAAATGCAGGGATTAGTGGCATGATTTGCCTGACATGTTTACAACAGAGCAGGTGCATGTAATGATAACTCTGTGATTTATACTATTCAATGTCCACACCCATGCAATCTTATATAGTAACTTTGATCCACCTTGTGTAACCTGGCAGGACGGCGAGCTCTTTGAACTCTGTGTCACGTGGAAATAAAGCCTGCAAGTGAATCGTTCAGCTATTAATATTGATTTATTGTGATTCATTTTATCAACCCTTCCCCACACCACACCCTCAAAAGATGAGCTGAACAGAACAGATAAATCTATCAAAAATACATTTCTTGATTTCTTTTTTTAATGTGGAATTATTCAAATTGAAAGCCTCAGAAACTCAGACAGATATTTCTATTACCCCAGTCCTTGCTGACCTCCATTGGCTTCCTATCAAATACCGCATTGAGTTTAAAATTCTGTTGCTTACCTTTAAAATCATGAACAATACTGCGCCGTGCTACCTCACTGAACTCCTTAGTCCGTATACCCCTAGGAGAGCCCTAAGATCATCAGGACAATTACTCCTAGTGCAGCCTAGATCCCGGCTAAAGACCAGAGGTGACCATGCTTTTGCCCTGGCAGCCCCTAGCCTCTGGAACAATCTTCCTGCTGCTATTCGCGCCTCCGATTCCAAAAACTTACCTGTTTGATCGAGCTTTTTCGGTTAGTTAGTGCTCATTCCCTATATTTTATCCCTATGTTATTTATCTTCTATTGATGTATCACTGTATAAATACCCCCACCTTATATTTACGAATACTCCGTGATTTTATCTTCTAAATTACGCTCAGATGTTTTATTTCCTATTTT